>OX596234.1:59750615-60012744 GCA_951394345.1 Salicornia ramosissima
GGTAGAGACTTGTTGCTGAAAATGACTGTATTCATTGTTTAAAATACAACAAATATGTTATTTAATCTATTAGTTATCTGTTGTTTCAAGTTATTGTTATCATTTAAAGCAAAAAATAGGTTGAATGATTGTAAAATAGTGATAAAAAAACAATAGAAAATAACATGTTAAATAATCATTTGACTTATTTTTGGCATAAATGATAACAAGGTTAGCTTATTTCTGAATTTTCAAAAGGTTGACTTATTTGTGGAAGATCGCCCAAAGGTTGACTTATTCTTGACAATTTTTCCTTTAAATAATAGGTTTTCATGTTTTTTCCCTAGATTTTGATTTTACATTTTCAAATTTGCTTATGTGACTGGAATTTTAACTCTTTCATGAATTTTAATCTTCAATCTAATTGGAGGGCTATATCTTTTATAGTTGCTAGTGTTAGAAATTGTGGAAGTGTTGGTGGGCTTTTTGGTATTTTGGAGGAGTAATATGGAGAAATGCTATTTTTATTTCTTATTGAATTTCTTGCTTTACAACATCATCATGCATGTATTTATAGTAGTGGCTACATGTTCTTCATTAAAACATTAGAAATTTCTAGATTAGTCATATCCTTGATTTTTCTAGATTCTCCTATCATCTCTTAATACTTCTCTACATACAACATAATTCTAGATTTTTCTAGGATAAGCAAATACTATATTTTCATGACATCTTTCTAGATAATTCTAGATACATGATATATACTTACAAGTTTTTTCTAGATTAATCTTTTCTAATAGCTAGCTCATGGATTGTTCTCAAAATACACCCAAAAAAAGCCGATCAAATCACATATCCTAGCTCAAACATAACAGAAAAAAGAAAACGGAACACCAAAAACAGACATTTCTCACCAAATAAGTTAAAAATAAATATATTATTACTACAAGAATAACAGCCAATGTGTATTACAAACAAATCAACTGCTAGACCGGTCTAAGATAAATAGCCAGATATTCAAGGTTCGAAATTTCAAATAAATAGGGAAAAATAAATTGTACAAACCCAAGCAGCATAGATAATGATGATGTACATGTATTTTTGGGATATAACAAATTTTGCACAAGCATTAATCTACAATGAAGGCAACGACAGCCATCTCCCGGAAAAACCTTGTTTCACATCAACTACGAGCTTTGTGCCTGTAATGCTTCCTGCAGATGCTTCACAGCATTGTCATAGTACACAAACCCCATGAACCAAAACTCATGATTATCAACAGAGATAATCTGAATGTATTTCTCAGCAGAGTTTAATTTGCTAGTCGAAGGATTAACTGCTTTCAACTGATGCAATGGAATAACCACCTACAGATAGTATGGAAAATTACTGTTCAGCAATCATACAACCGGAAATCCGTGATGTAAATGTAAGCAGATGTAATAAACGAATTTAAAAATGAACACTAGCAAGTGGCAGGCATGTAGTCTTATAAAAGAAATAGCAGAGAGCAAAATAATACATATATTAGCTCAGTACATAATATGTCATGAGATACAGAACATGTCAAACTTCATTGAATTTTTTCTAACAAGTACAATCGGCTTGATCCTTGATGAATGACAGAAACAATAAATATCCTTCGGCTATAGTTGCACTAAAATAGAACAATTCAACATCAAAGGATAGGGTAGGCCGGTAGGGCAATGGGTACTAGGTAGGTGTACATGATCTCAATTCTCACCCAAAAGTCTGCAAAGAGCCTTGATTATGAATTGAAGGTTGTTTAAAGTTATGAATTAATATTAGTGGGAGCGTATTTTAGGAAATGCAAAAACAAGTAATAAGTAGCTTGTGGAAGAATCTAGTAGGTTTTGTGAGATACTCCGTAACAGTTTTCTATAAACAAGGAAGATCAGTAGGACGGGAGAAGTCATGGGAAATATTAATGAGAGTCTTCACTACTTATTGGGATCAAGCCAATCGAAAGCTTCAATATCATCTACATTTTGCTGTAATTTCCATTGTATTAATAAATAGTCATATTTACCATCTCAAAATCAATCCATCAACTCAATTCATTACTTTATATACAACCTTGATAAGTAAAACTAAATGACTGGCCTAAACATCAATATTTCACCATTCATAATGTGTGGGAAAATATAAACTGTGAATTCAACTTATATCTAGTAATCTCAATTAGCATAATATAAGGGCGAAGAAGTATAAAGTTCCCACAAGGATCTCTCTAACATTTTCTACATTCTAAAAGACTAATAATTCATTGATAAGACAAAGATCATTCATCTAAGAACAAGTAATCAGAACTGGGGGGGGGGGGGGGGTGGGGCATGGGTGGGGCGTGGGTGGGGCTAGAGAGAATAGGGGACTGAGGAAAGGACACCAACCTTGTAATAGCTCCATTCAGTCTTGTCAACATTAGTGTATGAAAGAGGATTGTCACTGCAGAAGGCAAGCTTTGCCGTTGAAAGGTACAAAATTCCCATGACTGGACCTGCAGAAGTTGAGAGATAGCATGCAAACCACTTCTTAAGTTGTTCTTCTGGAAGAGTCTCGAAAGTTTGCCTGAATACTTTCTCATAACCACCTTCAGCAATAACTTTAGTTTGCTGAGTAATTCTGGAAACTGCAGCATCAGCAACACTAGGGCTTGTTTTCACTGTTTCAAGCAAATGACAACAAAGAAGTATCATCAATAAACATTTGGCTAGGATCCTTCAACTACCATAGGAACAAAAACAGCAAATTTCTTCAAATTGTACCAAATCAGATTTTATAGTACAAGTGTGTCCAAGTGCTTCATAGACGTGTTTTATGGCTCAAGTTGTAATGCCTAATTGTGCACAACCATACTACAAGTACAACATCAAGTGCCTCATGTCGATACTTACAAAATGAAGAGCCCATCTAACATAATAAATTCCATGCACATATGGGAGAAGTATAATTAATACACGACTCAATCATAATTGGAAGATCAAAATATGAGAAAACATAGACACTCACAATACAGAAACCCTCATGGAACTCTTGCACTACCACATTGTTATGCACAAATAATAATTACTTTTGTGGTCATTTAATTTGATCCTGTATATACCATTGATCTCGAAGCTTATAAGAGAACCTTATTGGTATTAAAGTAGATGCAAGTCCACAAATTTCATACTGGCTATCCACTAATGTTAGCTACACATAATCTTTTTTTCTTCCCTAAAATTAAATGGGGGTGATAAACTTTTCATACTGTCTATCCACTAATGTCAGCTACACACACAAGACTAATTAGTTAAATTCTATTCCATAAAAGCCTTTATCACCCCCATTTAATTTGCAATAGCTTATACAATTGATAGTTTTCATCCAAAAAAAAAATCAATTGATAGTTCCCCTTTGGATTTGAAGATGTTCGATTTTATCGTCAACATTATCGTCTTTACTCAGTCCATTAGTAAAAGTCAAACAGGACAAGCACTTTGGAGGGACTATACACAGGCTGATGCTATGATTTCAGTAATGATCCCAAGGATCACAGTTTTCAGATCGAGGAGAAGAATCCTCCCAAATGTTTGTGGTATGGCACAAACCTCAACCTCAAGGATCACAGTAATTAAAAGGAAATTTAGATCCTCTTTCCAGAATTCAAGTTCATAATGAAAATTTGAGCTTGAAATTTAATATAAAGGCAACAAAATGAAAATTGTGTCATCTAAAACCGAATGTAAAAAGAACGGAATGAAAAGAGAGAATTACAATGTTGCCACATATTGCCAGCAAGATCCTGAGCCTTATTAGAAGCATCAGCAGCGGCCTTTCCCCATTTTCCTAGCACGTCCTTCACTGAATCCACCGTTTCTAAACAAAATTGATCACAAATACAATCAATTCAAATGAAAAGAAAAACCCTAACTATTTTTGAAATTTAAGAAAGAGAGTAAAAACAATCATACTTTTGGTGGATGAGGTGGGAGCAGGAGCGGCAGTCACGTAAGGGTTGGAATCAGACGGCATGGTGGTGGCGGTGGCGGTGGCGGTGGAAGGAGCAGGAGTAGACAGAAGAGGGTCTGGCGGAGGAGCTACGTCGGTTGGTTCCAGCTTCGGGTACGGAGCGTAGTCCACAGAGTGATTTTCGGATGATGGTATGTGCTTTGGATCTGGATCTGATTTCGGGTTTTCGGATACTGAAGGCTTGGATATATCCGCAGAAGGTGTGGGAGTGGGAGTGGAAATTGGAGGTTGCTGATCCATGGCAGTTTGATTTGCGTTTGTGGGGGAAGAGAAGAAGGCTCCAGAAACGGGAAGGAGCGAAATTAAAGAGAGGTCAACAGAAACACGAAACAGGGGATTGACGAGTAGTTTCAGTTTGTTTTACCGTTGCAACTTTCCCACAATCCCACCGTAGTCCAGTCCTAAGACCATCATTATTAAAGGCAAACTCAATAAAATAAAATAAGCTTTGAATTTATTTTCTTTATTTATATATAATTATTTTCACACTCTCAAATTTATTTTCACACCCTACTTTATAAGCATGTTATAACTAAGATATTCACAAAATTCAAGTACTAAAATTATTTAGAGCTACATAAATCACTGTCCATTTTTATTTTTTTGAATTATAATTAGACAACCTCATAGTTGTCTTTTTCCTTTAGTTTTAGGATTAACCGATATTAATATCTTGAAGACTTTAAAAAAAAAAAAAAATTTGCATCATAACATTATTAATAAGGATAAAATAGTAAAATAATATGGATAGTTATTATAGTAAAGGTAATTTACACTTTTTAGTTGGACATGAAATCTTTTTAGTCAGTTTTGAATTAGGCTATAACTTATATTTCCTCCGTTTTTTAGTTGTTACACTTTTGTAATATATGTGAGAGATAAAATAATAAAGTGGACCAACTAAAAAAACGGAGGAAATATGTCATTGTAACTATAAAGATTAATCATATGATTCATATCCAATTACCCATATTAACTTCATATTCAATTATATGCTAGGAAATTTTGTCAGAAAAAGGCTTTTTTTAACATTCATTTTGTGAGAAAAGACCGTATAAAAAATTTATTGTGAGCAGGGACCTAAAACAAAAAAAAGTTGCAAAGAGGGACTTTACCTCTATTTTCTGACGTTGACTGTGAATATCTGACGTTGACTCACTATTTCCCTCTAATTCACAGTCAACGTCGGAAAATAGATGTAAGGTCCCTCCTTGCAACTTTTTTTTTGTTTTAGGTCCCTGTTCACAACAAATTTTTTATAAGGTCTTTTCTTACAAAAAGAATGTTTTATTGGGTCTTTTCTGACAAATTTTCCTATATGCTATTAATTGGCAATTAAAAATTTTCATTAATGTATTTACATCAAATTGTTATTTAACTAATTGATTATGATTTTTTTTTAAATATTCTATATATATTGCTTGATTTATAGAGTTGATGGAAAGAAATCCTAAGGAAATTAAGTTTAGTAAGAGTAACTTTGTATGTATTATAAAAAATAAAAATAAAAAAAAATTAAACATCTTTTTGAGTTGTATGGAAGTCATGGGCATTTTGAACATTTAACACTCAGTCATAACTAAGGATAGTTTAAACATTTTGCACAAACTTTTGGAGCACTTCATGAATTTTCGAAGTTGCAAAACATGGGATTTTAGTTTTAGCTTCTTTTACTTTTGCAACTTTCCCACCGCAGTCCTAAAGACATAAGGCTGATTACAAATAATTTGTCAATGATAATTTATAAACCGACCAATTAACCTGTTACCGAAAACTTTGAATCATGAACGAAGAAATTGAACCCTTTATCTAAAAACAATCAAAATCTGATATTGAATGACCAATACCGACCGATTTACAAAAAATACGTGGGTGATACTGAACACCTCTGTCACATACTCCGTATCATCTATGCATTTATCAAACCTCGTTATGTTATTGGTTGATACTCTTCAAAGAATATGATAACCGTAGTCCTTAAGGCTTAAGCCTACACATTAGGTACCGAAATAAAAATTTGACATAAATTAAATTTTAATTACACTGAACTAAAATGTTTGGTTTGCTACAATTGACTAAGATATCTGCCTCTCACAGTCTCACATAATCATTAGCTGATAAGTACAGTAATATTTGTAATAAATTGTTGCAAGTTTGCAACTGAATGGCAAGTAGATCGATAAAAGCTTGCTTATGGTTCACTCAAAAACAACTTATACTACATTTAATTCATAGAAAATGAATGCATGATGTCCCAAACTCCCAATATCATAATGCATCAAACTAGGAGTAACTAGGAACTGCATAGGTGAGAATTTCCTCATCATATACAAGACTTTTGTGTGTGTATGTGGGGGGTGGGGTGGTGGTGGTGGGGGCTTGGCATAGTATGAAGTTTCACAATGCCGATATAGCAAAGCAAGCGTAAGTCAAGGAGCCAAGCGATCAATTCTCCACACACGCTTTCCATCAGCCTCCACTGGAGAATATACCAACCTAGTAAAGTAAATATGGTTTAAAATCAATGCAAGGCAAAAGCCAAAACAATTCATTAACAGAAAACGGAAATGATAAGGAAAATGTGAATTCAAAGAATTAGAAAAGCAGTTTATCAAACGAATAAAGCAAAGACAAGACGACGGCTTCTGCAGCTTCAGATCAAGAACACAGATATGTGAATGCAAGATATTTGGATCGAGGCCAAGCCAGAAATATTGTTGATACCAGCCACCATCGTCATTTAACTTGCAGTAGCATTCCAGATAAAATGGTACATCTTTCAGGGAAGCAAACATGGATAAGAAAAGGTGGACAAAATGTTCCGAAAACCTCATGGTTGTAAAAGAATGTTATATGACAACTATGGGAAGGAAACTCCAACTACTCGAGCTCCTTTAGCTTTCTTTTTTACAAGAGTTACTATTGCCAATATAAAAGGGTAGTTCTTTTGTTTACAGAATTCATCATTCCACTAATGGCATTAAGAACAGTTCTCTGGATTTTGCTGGCCAAAACCTTATTTTCTGGGGCTGAAATCATTCACAAGCTCGTTAGTTTCTTAAAGGAAACTATAAACGGAATGAGTTCAACTTGGAAAGCACTTAGAGTTCCAAAATCTACAATTTATCATATTAAACTACTAGAGAGGTGCATTTCCCCTTCCTAGGATCAATATAGTTCTATCACATGTTAGGCACAACCAAAGTTGACTCTAAATTTTACCCCTCATTCAGAAAAAGAGTACATTTTTTATTCCGTCAACTTAAGCAAAAGTACACAAGCGAGGTCCAATCAAATACTTCCTCTATTTCAAATTAAACGCAACAAATGGATTGACATGGACTCCTAGGCGTTTTTTCTTAGTGAGTGATTAAGTGTTGTGAGGGTATGTGGTGAAGTTAATGAAGAGGAAAGTGGCCACCACAGAATGTTAGCAACCACCACAAACAATCAGCACATATTGACAGTTTGCCAATGCCAGCACACACCACCACTGCTAAGTAACAACCATTCCCAGCACACACCACCACTGCTAAGTAACAATCATTCCCAGCACACACCACCACTACCCTACTGCTACCCCACCACTGACACCTATTCTCGTCCAAATTTTCTATTTCCGTCCAATTCTGCCTAAAATTTCCACCATTTTCTCTGACTTCTCCCTACAGTTTACCCCATTTTTGTTCAGATTTCGTGAGCCAAATGAAATTGTGTAAAAATTGATTACACAACCAAAATCAAAATTGGAAAGTAAACAGTTGAAATCAAAATCAGAAATGGTGGTGGCTGGGAAATCGTAGGCACAAGACACAACAATGGTGGTTCCAGTTGAATGGTGGTGATTTCGGCGGTTGATGGCGATTGGCGGTGTAGGTATGGGTTGTCTAGGTGGAAATGGCGGTGGTTGAAGAGGGGGAAGAATGAGGTAGGTGATAGAAAGAGAAGAGAGAACTGGGTTGGTGGTAGTGGACTGGTGGTGGCCCGAATTCGTGGAGTGGTGGCATGGTGGAGGCTTGAATTTGCTGTGGAGTTGTGGTTGTCGGCTGGAATTGGAGGTATTGGCGTGTTGCAAAGATGATGGAAATAGTGATGGTTGATGGTGATCGGTGATGATGGAGATAGTAGTGTTGATGGTGGTGGAAGTTCATATGTAGGTGCCTTTGGTGAAGATGGTGGTGGCTGGTGAGAGAGCTGAAATTTGGGTATATTTAGGTTAACTTAGGTAATAACGACCTGATTAAGTGATTAGGGTAGTATAATGTGTGTTTGAAATTTTAATTAAGGGCAGTTACGTACTTACGTAATTTCACATAACAAATCATACCATAAATGGAAAGAAAAAAAAATTGCTGCATATAATTTGAAGCTGCTAAAAATAGAAATTGTTGCATTTTAAAAAAACAGAGGAAGTATAAAACTTCCAAACTTAAGATCACAATTAAATTATCAATTGGAAGCACAACCAATCCCACTCCCCCAGCCATCCAAAACAAGATAAACCAGAGAAAGGAAAATAAATAAATAAATAAATAAATAAAACCCACCCACGGTCGTATGTCATTAGCTGACAATTGGCTAGATAGATTCACAGCACCACTCAATATCACGATTTCCTGTATCACTTTTATTAACATTTACATTTAGGCATTTAGCTAATCCACAATTCCCTATTTAATTGGGTTCATAAGAGGTAGTTGAGGGTACAAGAATCACGCAGTAACAAAGCTAAAGCAAGCATTAAGTTTATCAGTTACTTGAGACAAAGCAAGCAAGCATGAAATAGCAAAGTTAAAACAAGCAAGCATAAAGCTAAAGCAAGGCAGTAATGGAAAATAACAAACTATTTTATGCCTATAGTGCTAGCTACTTCAGAGACGAAGAAACTAGTTTAGATTTGTATCATTTTGCACTGTGTTTTTGACATAAGAATGCAGCAGAACTGACGATGACCTACCTGTCATGCAAGCGAGAGGGCTGCCCCTGCCAAAATTCAAAATTTTCTGGTTTCAGTCGAAATCCTCCCCAGTACTTGGGTTTAGGAATCACACTCCTGCACAGATTAGCAAAGCACTTATGTATGATGAGAAGAGGAGGGGAAAAGAAAAACAGAAGACACAAAAGAAATTCTCAAAAAATTACTATTTGAAACAAAATAGGTTAAAGCATTGTAGTACTATTTGACTTGAGATAAACAATTAGCTCCTTCATACTAGTTAGATTCCAGTGTATAGAGAAGGAACCACTTTAACCAAGTCAGAACAACGACAAATTGATACATTCAAATTAAGAATTAGTTGCTTACAGATACTAGGTGAAATTCAAAGACAAAAAAATGAAAGCGAAGGACAGTCTTGAAAGTTCGAACTATGTTAGGCTAAAAAACTTAACATAACTGAGAATCCTAATAAAATATACTTCCTCCATAACCAAATAGTTGCAACAAAGGATCATTATTTTAGAGTATTAAAAAATTAGTTTGTTGCAACTATTTGGTTACGAAGTAAATAAAACATACACTACTCAGTACTCACCCATCTGAATATAATTCCTCCAATTCTTTGTATTTTTCTTGGAGATATTGTCGTCCTGGAACAATGCTACTCTGAACAGAAGATAAATTCTTGCTAAGTTAGGAAAAACTGAGGTCTTACATAATCAGACAAGAGAATAATCAAGAGAAAAGTAGAACCTGCTTGCTAACGATTGCTCCAATTTGACTCCCTCGAGGACGACTATGAAAATAATGTTCAGATTCTTCATCGGAGACTTTTTCCACAGGCCCTTCTACTCTTACCTAAAACTCAACATCATGTTGTATTTGGTGTTACTCACAGGATTCACAACAACAACACGCACACAAAATAAATACACAATGTAGTATAGAGTACAGGCACATGGCATGATATAAGGTGGGAGAGCAACTATTAATTCCATGAAGCTGAAATGACAAGAGCTTATATCCACTTGACTTAAAGGTACATGGACAGATATTTTGCTGCATCATTTACAATACAAAATTACAAAAGATTTCTAACTATTAATTCAACTATGGTTGGACAGAAGATTTTCAAAGTGCTACTCCCACCTCCCAGTAATCCAGTATGGAAGCCGCTCGCACAACCAAAAAAAATCCAAGGCAACAAGATAACAAACCAAGGATCCAAATCAGTTTCTAAAATCTAAAGTATATAAAACATTTTGTCTACACCCATAATTCCAACCAAAGCAAGCCTTATCCAGGGTCAATTTTTCCAGATTAAACATAAGTACAGAATTAATCCAAATTGGCCAACTCAGCCCCAGTCATGATCACTCATAAAAGCTATAGTACACACCTGACGGTTAAGGCCATCCCAGTAGAACAGAAGTGCAGCATGTGGGTTTGCACATAACTGATATGCTTTCTGACTTTCATAATTGGTGTACCTGCATGCAGGTTGTAGGAATTGTGGAAATACAAGTGAGCTGGCATTAATAAGGATTCAGGAAATATTATTTTTCTTGGTCCCATTTTTCTCCCTTTTTGTGAGAGGAAGAGAAGCAGACTAACGTCACTAACCAGACAAAACCAGTTGAATCAACTCCTTTAAGCAGAACCATCCGTGACGAACTGCATCGGAAAAGGTAATTAATTAAAAGCATTCACACAATGCTATAAAATATCAGCACAGAACATAAATTGAGGTGCGTGACTCACGGATTCCCATCCTTATCAGCAGTTGACAAAGCCATGGCATTTGGCTCCTTCAACCCAGCAGCAATTGCATCATTGAACCATTTGTGGAACTACAGAATGTGGAAGATAATTACCCCGAATTCAGGAATAAGATATAGAGAAAAACAATAAAAGCAATGCAAGATATACATAATGATAACTTAAGAAACCCTTTTAAGAATGTGTTAAGCAGGATAAGATACTGATACATAGATCCACCAGGACCATTAGTAATAGCTTATTTAGCCAAGTCGCTCTTGCAAACAAAAGAGTAAAATTAAAAAATAAAAATGAACCAAGCGACTGACTGACAAGCTATTGAACTATTGAATAGCTAAAAGCTGAGTCCCTTTTCACAATTAACTTTACCTGACTGAAAGGGTCAGCCTCAATTTCCTCCTCCAATAGGGCTGGAGAAATATAGTTCTCTCTTAAAGATGAAATGTCCACTTGAAGAGGTTTTCCTATACGTACACACATTGAAGTACCTGGATATTGGGGAAGATGAAGCTTATATTTGTGTAGAATAGCTGGAGGTACAAATCTTCCACCCAGAAAGTGATGTGCACCACCAAATTCCTTGGCACATAACTTTGGTGCAGTTAATGAAACCTACAGGAAACAACGAACTAATTCTTAACATCCAGGCTTACTGTATAGATAAGATGAAATTTTTCTTAGATGACCAAAGAGAGCTTCCACCAGCACAGACCAGCATGTCAGGTTTGATGCCACCACCAGAAACATCCCCTTCTTCAACATGCCATCCAGATGGGATATCAACTGAGACAATGACAGTTGACTTCAGACCAGTGTGATGAAGATTCTGGCAGGATATCAGGCTCTGGATAAGGGTGTCAAAAGGCGGCCTCGGTGTGCCTAAAAAGGCAGACAGTAATCAAATGTATTACCGTACACAGCGATTCGAATTCATAAATCGTAAAAGCTCTTAGTCACAGTTCCTGATAAGATTTGTACTAAGTCTACTAACATGATTCACTCACAAGTTCAGTTGCCGAAAAGGCCACAATTAGTCATAAAAGGTTCAATCAACAGTTCAACACATACTTATGATCTCTATAAACACTGAGCATATCCAAACTTCTACAAAATGAGAACCAAATTTCTAACCTTGTTCATTCTTAATTATGTGTATAGCAATTCTAGCAAATAACATTATGGCATGTTTGGATATAAGCATTTCATTTCAAATGCTGGAATTGAGTCAAATAACTTGTTTGGTAATAAAAAGAATTTGCATTTGTATTTGATCCAATTCCATAACACTCAGATAATAAGCCTAACTCCTGGAATTTCAAATTCAATCCAAACACATGGTATTTCAAATTCACGAAGGCCAGACCTCCTCCTCCTGTTCATCTCCAATTTTCCTTGTCTCCTCATTGTCAACCATCAATGAAGTATGAAGAGCCCATTTTCCATTGTGAGATCTTTTGATCATTATTATTTTTTGACAGATAATTTGTGATTTTCAGTCATTAGATTTTTATAAATTTTTACCGCATCTGGTTTTCAGCTCAGTTTCTTACGCTAATCTTTTTTTTTTTTTTCTAGTTTCAGTTTGATGTAAATTTCATGTTTCTGCGCATGATACGGTTTCATTTTTTTTTTTCGTCTCATGTTCTTCACTTATTTGCTTTACCAAAATCATTGTAAATGGATGAGATCAAATATTTCATGGGTTAACTTTTGCTTATAGTTGGAAGCAATTTTGCAATAATTACCCACCAACTTATTAATCTGTGCGGGGGGAAATTGAATTTTTACTTTTGATTTTTTTTTTCCATTTTTGTCTTGCAACTATAAATTAAGTTCCTGCATTTGATTGTTAAGACACTACACATTTTTCATTTCTTGATTTCTTTTGATTGTTGTGTTGAACATTCATCAATTAAATTATAGTATGTTTGTATTGAAGTATGTAGACCAAGTGTTTGACAAAATGACTTAACTAGTGTTTATAGGAATTTCAAATTCTAGATTTCAAATTCTCATAGTTTCCAAACAAAAAATTTGAATTTCAATTATATGAATTCAATTCCAGAATTTGAATTCAAGAATTTAAAATGAATTCCATATTCCCAAACACAACCTTAATATATTTTCGAATGAAGTTTACAAATGGCATAAATCAACTAAAAGGACAAAACAACTTCAAAGCTTTAAGCAACACAAAAGTGTAGCAAATGTAAATAGACATCCAGTCAATTTACAAATTACAAGGTAATATTAGGAAAGTGGAAACAAAAGTAATTACCTCGAAAAGAGAATCCAAACATTGCGTCTATGATAATGTCAAAGTCGCTAGACAAGTCCAAAGGTAGATCTTCAGCTGACAAGAAAGGGATAGACAATGATTCAAGCTAAAAAAAAAAAAAAAAAAGTCATGAGCAATTCTGGCACAAGGAAATATAGCTTCATAAAAGCATCAAACAATCACCATCACATATCTGCTACCTGAGCCACCAGGCCACTATAGAGAGGTTTAGGAGTGCGTTTTGGATAGCAGATGGATGGCTTATATCCAAAGTGATAAAGATGCCGAGCAGCCACAAGTCCATCACCACCATTATTACCCGGGCCACAGATAGCAAGGACACGCTTATATTCTGAGGTCTTGAAAACCTGCCATAATGACCATGAATGTTGTGTCTTTAACACTTATCATTAATTAAACTAAGACATTCCCCTAGACTTATACCATTTAATGATATTAAGAAGGATCAACATAACATAATCACAATTAAATCAACCTGTCAAGAGAATAGCATTTTTTATTGAATTTTTCTTTCTCACACAACAACTTATGTATGTGCATCATATAAATTCTGGGCCAATAATTCTTCACCTCCATTCCAACTACTATTATGCAAAGTTACAGCTATAATAAAGGCTTTGTTTGGCATATCATTGGACCAAGCTTTTAAGTCACCAACCATATCCACACATATATTCTGATTGACAAATTGTTCACAAAATTACACTATTCGGCTAAAATAACCAGCCGTAAATTTATCTGCTAAGGAGTCTTTTTTCAGCCTAGAATTTTTTTTGTTGGCCCATTTGATCATCTTTCTCCTACCTTACATTCTGTCACATCACTTGCCAGTTCTCACCTCTACAGTTTGACATAGGGTTTGTTTGGCATAACGAACCCAATGCACCATCAGTCTAGGAATTAGATTCCCATAGAAATTTACATTTTATGGGAATTAAATTCCCATATTTAAATCCTACGAATTGTCTAACGTTGTTAGGATGTTATGTAGGCATTTGCAATAAATGGGAATTTCTAATGACCAAGGGGGCTAGGTAATTTAATTCCCACATTTTGTACGCAATGCAAATTCCTAGGAATTGAAAATTCCCCCATTTTGTGAATTTTGAGTAGCTAAACAAGTAGTACTAAATATAATTCATGAGAATTTCAATTGCATGAAGTAATTGGTGGCAACAAACAACCCCTTGTATCTGATCAACTATAGAACACTCATTTCAACAGGGACACAAACACGAGAATTTTTAAGGAACAAGAAAAGAATTGGCAGAAATCTTACCTCAGCAATAGCACAAGCAACACTTAGACCAGCCAATTCCTAGACAAAATTAAGAGGAATAAAAATGAAATTCATCATCAGTCATGATCATCGGAAATTTAACTTCACATTTGAAGTATTCTAAATTTTTTTTAAAAAAAGAAAGAAAGAAAAAATAACTAAAATGTACCATTAACTGATCAACACTAAAGCCCAAGGGGCCCATTAAAGTTTCATCAATCTCTGCAGCTTCTCGCTGTGATAGGTAAGAAATTGCTTCCATATCCTTAGCAGAGCTCATACCTAAACAACGAAATGGAGTTGTGGGATTCCAATTTCTGAAACCCTAAATTGGAAATTACAGAAAAAAGGCAGAAATATGAGTGTAATGAAATTTGGTAACTGAGTGACAGTGCTGTGAGTAGAGTAAAGTATGAGAGAAAAGTAAAGAATGGAGTTTGCTTACCAATTGAAGAGGAGGAGTAAAAGGGGATGAAAAGAGAGGGATAGAGGAAGATTTGCGCGGGATATGGTGGCAACAATTTCTTGGTTTATAAAACACCGATGTCTGGTTAGGAAGAAGACATGACATTGCTTTCGTTTTGCTTAGCAACGCCCTTCTCATCCTTCTTTGCAACTTTTTTTTCTTTATTTTTTATTTTTTTAGAGTAGCACAATCAACCAAGACAAGAGTATAGTTTTAATAAAAATAAAATTTAAATTAAAAAATACTTTCATAAAAAATATTAAAAAAAAAAGAGTATCAAAGTATAATTTCTGCATTTCGAGTAGTAGCGTACTAGGGTGTGGTATGGCCTGGTGATGGATGCAATTGAATTACGAGTTTGATTGGATTACAAATTGGTGTATACACACGACTCCACCAACCTGTAGGGGGCGTAAATTAGATGGATTGGATTTAAAATTTTCACTAGTCCAATTCGGCTCGATTTGAATAAAACATTTGAAGTCCAAATTCAATCTAGTCCAATCCAAATATTTAAATGTCATTACATTATTTATATTTTTTGTAACATCATCACATTAGATTAAAAATTATGATCCAAATTAAGGTTGTATAAATTGATTTATACATACATGTATGTGTGCTTATATATATACATAATTACATACATACGAAAGAGGTTGAAGGTTTAGAGGACTCGGGATCCAATCCTCATCCCCCTTGTGATATGGGAGGGGGCTCCCCTGTTTACTACCTATAAAAAAGAAAAGAATTTCTCCTCCTTCCTCTTGGTATTCATGTGTGCTCCGTCCTCTGTTGGTATTTGTCAGTATTGTCATGTAGAGTTATAATTTATACTTGAATCAAGTCATATTGGGTGATACACTGATATTGTATCAGGTTAAATTTAGAATTTAAGTGATATCACATCGAGTCAAATTCATTTCAAAAAATAACGGTTTCATGTTATACTAGAGCCATATCAAAGAAGTAGTAATTATAGATATTTCGTAACATAAATGCTTAATTGGCACAACAGACGAAATGTATGTTAATAGAAATCAAAATGAAAAAATAACAATTATATTGTAGCATGAGATAGATTGCAAAATAATTTAGATGTTTTCATTATTAAAGAAAAGAAATCCGAAAACAATTGTCCATCTAGTTTTAAATCAATGGTATGTTCACTGACCATCTTAACAAGATATCCAATCAAAATTTACTGATCTCGCCATATACAATCCTTGATACCAAAGCAGATTTTTATGTTCTGAGCCAAAAAAAAACAAGCTCATGCGTATTATTCTGCTTTATGATGTGAATAGAATGGATAATCACATTATTACAGCAACACGTTCCAAAAAAATATATCAGTTGATCAACATAAACAATGGAAAACTATATATATATTAATCCAGTCATAGCTGGGAAAACATGAAATGACATTGTACAATGAAGTATTATGCATTGTGAAGTGTCAGATCATTGATTCATTGTACACTGCTTTCCTGTTCCTCTTCTTCTGTTAATATCTTCTGAATCTTGTCAATGAAGCTATGCATTGTTGGCAATGACTGATCGTCTGAAAATGAAAAGAAAACGCAGTAAGTTAACAACTTAACATGTCTCCACAAAACAATCCACCGGGGCAGAGGTGGAAGGAAAGATAGAAGCTGAGCTGAAAGAAGAGATGATGTTGAGAAGGAAACCGATAGCCTCACCTATTCTAGGAACTGTATGGCCTTTTGGGTGATGAATGACAAAAGGATCAACCACAGATTTCAAGAGCTCTTCTCCATGTGGCCGCAAGAAATCATTCTTTCCTGTAATAAGAATATTTACGTAAGATAAAATCGACAGTGTACCCCCTCTTGTAAAAATATTACATACTGCAAGCTAAGGTTTTCAAATTTCAGCAGACCAACAAAGTTTGCCCCCAAGTTTCAAATTCTGAATCTATGATATGATGTTATGGCAGCAGTCCATCCTTTCAAACAAACACTCTCCACTCTAGCTGTTTTGATTTATTTATGAAAAAAAAGTACACAAAGAAAGAAGAACAAAAGAGTAATTGGTTATTGAGACACTGTGAGTTCATAAACTGAAGCCTCAAATAGCAGTCTTCAAAGTTGAAAGAACTGATTTATTGGAATAAGGCCTTGTTTTTTTGGATTTAATTTCAGACAAATTCAATTAGTTCAAATCAGCTTAGCTCCGCTCCTACTGAGTCTAGGATTTAATTCAATTTACTTATGTTATCTAAAGGTACAAGGGCTAAGAATCAGCATTGCAATCTCAGTAAAAATGAGGTGACAGAGAACTCCATTACACAAGCAAAACTGCATTTACATAGCAATCAACAAAGTATGGGGTGTATGGAACAAGGACAAGGTTCCGGATCAGGTAACGAACAAACTCACAGTGATCGGACTGTAAACGGCCTAGGCTGAATCCTTCAGAGAAAATAGGACACATATAATAAACTTTTTTTAAAATTGTAATTTTTTTAAGAAAAAAAAAAAACACACACACTATGGTACATGAAAAACAATTGAGTACACACAAACCAACATTTTCATTCATCCCTTTATTCATTTTCCTTTGCTTTATTAGGCAAGGGAAGGAAAATTATTTTCTCAAATGTGCAAATTTTCTCTTTTGAGAAGGAAAATCATTTTCCGTTCTCTAACAAAGTACCAAGGTATGCCACATTTTCCATCATTTATTACTTTTGCTTTCTTCCCTACTCCCAAATCCCAATACCACTCTTTTTTACTTCTATTTTCATTTTATTTTGTTCTCTACTTCAGTCCTTCCATTAAAAATAATTTTCTGTCAAAACAAATGAAATCTTAATCACAGATGGTTTCCGAGCAGATAGAAGATTCATAAATTCAACAGGAATATGCAAAACATATTACTCAACACCTAGGCCAGAACATAGTATACAATGAATAGGCCAGAAATTTACCTAAGAAGTGGAGTGAGGGGCATTCAATAGGAGAACCATATGCTTTCTCTGCCAATGACTCCGCCTTTAATTTTGCTCCTCCAATTATTACCAAAAACTTAATTTTGGGAACCTTTGTCAAAGCTAGTCCCTAAACAATTGCACCAGTTAATATATTTATAGTCCATTTTCATCCAACAATCTAATCAATCAATAGGTAAAATTAATTTAACAAACCTTTGCCTGCAGCCCAGGTAATGCAGCTGACAAAATTGCTCCCTTAAACACATTAACAACAAACGATAATTAGGAGCGCCAATGATTCAATCATGTTTTCAGAACTCTATCCTTTTTTGATTCTAAATCATTACAAAATTCTAAACAGAAGAACCCAATTTCCAGCCACAAAAATAAATTGTAGGGAGCTAAAAAAAAAAAAGGTACCTGAGAAAAACCCAGAAGACCATCAATGGGTGCATGCTTAATCATACAATTTTGAATGTATTCTAAGGATTCGTCAAAATTAGAGTAAGTAGTAAACTCCTGAAAATAACAATCACATACTACCAAATAGTCAAATACAAAGTACAGTAAAATTACTCCGTAAATTAAATTAAAAAAATTAAAGGAAAACTAATATAAAAATGAAAGGAGAAGGAAGGAACAAACCTACCTTATTGTACTGAAACCACTCGTAATAAGGAGGATCAAAGATGCCTTCAACATCGGATTTACCTTGGGAAGGAAAAGGAGCATCGACGAAAACAAGATCGAGTTTAAGACGGACAGATTCAGGCCACTTGTTAACCTGCTTCTTTAGAATCTCTCCACTTGTTCGGAATCCATGGAGACATAGAAATCTGGGTTTCCTGCTTTCTTCTACTCTGTTTTCACTTCCCATTATGTTTATGTTTATTGCAGGTTGAATCCTTAGCATTCAATTCAATTGATCCAAACACGGCACGCCCGTGCCCTTAGCCTTATTATTGTTTTCCAGTAGTTTGGGAATTCTCGTACAAAAGAGTCTTTTATTTTATAATTTTTTAAAGAAAACTTATTATGGTGTGCGTAGAAATATTAGAGCCATTGAAAGTTGAATACTACTAGTCTACTATAGTCAGGGCCGTCCCATTGAATTTTGGGGCTCGTTCTCATACAAAAATATTGGGCCCTAAATATGAAGATGAAGAATTAATTTATGGAAATTCAAGATTTGAAATTAATGAATGATTTTTTTAATATGAAAATAGAACATGGAAAGTTGGAGCAATTAGTTGACATTCATTGTAGATTACGGTTAATTTTTTTCTTTCTTTTTTTGATTTTTTATTTTTAATATTGGGCTAAATATGAAAATAGGGCCCTTACAATTGGGGGCCGTGTGTTGTTGGTCACCTTGCACATGTGCAAGGACGGCCCTGACTATACTAGAATAAAAGTGTCAATACTAACTAATACAGCAGAATAGTGGACGTTGATGGCGTGTATTACGTGTGAAAATGGGGGATTCAATTAACAAAAGCACACAGGGGCTGACCATGGTTAATTTGATGACCCCAAATAGGATGAGGTCATCATATAGCTCATCGCTCAAACTAACAACCCAATTTTTAGACTCCATCATAATGACGACAACCAATTTTCCTCAATTCATTCTATTTATCATTTGCTTACTCTATTATTTAATTTTTCGGAATAGAATTTATGGATGTTTTCGGATTTAAGGTTTTCATTTCCAATCCAATGATGTTTTGGGTTTTTAAGGATTTCATTTCCAATCTTATGTTTGGTAAATAAAGTAATTTGGAATTGAATTTGGCTCAATTCCACCAAAAATTTTAACAACCAACTCACATGAATTTCAAATTGTAAAATACCAATTGATATATCAATATATCATGGTCCTAGGACCATGTACCTACAATATGGTCCGCATGTGAGCGCGTAAATAATTGGGCAACAAATTTCAGTACACTATATTCATTTCAATACACTACAATATTCATTTCAGTATACTACAATATTCATTTTAAGCAAACAACAATATTCATTTCAATACACTATAATATTCATTTCCAACAAACAATATTCATTCATATATTTAAAAACAATTGCTACGACTGAAATTGAGATGAATATCACATTTATGAACGAAAAGAATTGAACGAAACAATTTTTGAGTAAAAAAATCAACAATAAATTTGCAACGAGCTGAAGAGAGATAAAATAGACAAAAACTAAAATCAGAGAAAATATAAGAGTTGAATTTTGAACTAAATATCTATATGCTATTAAACGATTTAAAAAAAAAATAACCAAACGACGTCGTACAGAGAGGTACGTGGTCCCGAGACCAGGAAATAATTTTTACTAAAATACACCTTGTCATTTCAAATTCTAAAAAAAAGTACACCTCAAACATTTTTGTTCGAGATTCTTCTTCTCATCTTCAATCTCATCCTCTCTCCTTTCTCATTATTAGAGCTTAGAGCTATAAAGATTAGAGAACCTAATTTTTTTTTCTAGTTACCATAAAAAATATTACCATTACAGTAAAATCTTTGCTAATAGTTACTCAAATTCAGATTATGAGTACATAATTTTCGTTCAAGTTCTGGTAGATAATTTGATGACTCTACCTCTTCAATGGTTTCCAATTTTAGAATTTAGTCAAATATGTGCAAGTTTTGAGAAAAGAATTATTTCGATTTTGAGAGAGTGACACATTTCATTCTACTTTCTGTTAGATTACTTCCATTCATTCACCTTTTTGTCGTTTGGTTTGAAATTAATTGCTTTGGTTTTATACTTTCATGAAATTCTCAAAGTTCTCAAATAAAGAATTTGGAATTGAATGGTTCGATTTGAAATCCAAGAATTGAATTGAGAAATTTCAAATGAAATTTAGGTATCCAAACGCAACCTTAAATATTTTTAACAAAATCTAATACTTTATGGTCTCAATCTATTATTGCGAAATATTTTTCAAGAGAAATATTTCTGAATTGTGTTGGAGTAAAAATTAAAAAATTAAAGACCCTTCTCCACTAATTTAAAATAACGTGTAACATATTAATCGAATTGATACAATTTTTTAATTGTATTGGAAAGTAATTTCATGAGTTTTCCAGCAATAGGTCATATTCTCAATCTCGACAAGCAACGAAAAAAATTATGGCTTTTCGAAGTTCGATTTTATGCGTAAAAAACACGTGAGTTGGTCCTGAACTCACATCGAGTTTGCTTTGAACTTGCTTGAGTCGATGTCATGAAATCATCTTAAAATAGGAGCATAAAATTCATCATAGTCTGTTATTCAGAAAGTTTTCTCACCCGAGTCGACATGACCGCTGGGCTTCCAACAATAGAATATTTTTCTTTCTAACTCCTATTTAATCAGATTTATTAGATTATTTAATGACTTTGCTTTGCTAATTAAAACATATTTAGAAATTTTAATGGCAAATATTCCTTTTTATGTCAATATGCCTACAAGTACCACTTTGCTACTTCATCCTTAGAGATACAAATTTATGTGTTTTTTCATTCTCACACTAAATACATTTATGATAAATCACATGATAAATTTGTCTTCTACTTCACTAATAATTATGAAGATTGAGTAAGACTAGTGTAGTAATTCACATCGCCGTCACCTCCACTTAATAAGCAAGACAACACTTTGTTATTTTTCGATGTGGGACTTGGATTGTAGACCTCAACAATCCCCCCCTCAAACCAAGGACCACAAAGTTCATGACCTCCCCTTGAACAACAACTTTGCACACACTAGGCCACATTGTCCCGACTGAACCACACCTGAACTCCAACATTAGTACGATATTGTCCACTTTGGGTCAAGTCCGCACGAATTTATTTTTGGACTCCTTCCCAAAATGCAACATACTAATAAAGTTGGTGGACAATTAATAAACAAGACAATGCTTTATTATTTTTCCAATGTGGGACTTGAATTGCAAATCCCAACAATCGGTACATCAATTGTTTTTAGGAAACCTCTCACCTAGGCACAAAAGGAAGCCGATAAGTTGAAATTTCTTATGGAGTAAGAAAAATCCTTAGATAGCAAATAAATAAGAACAGGGTAGTACAATGGGTATTAAAAAAACCGTAATTACTCTCAATCTTTAATGATGGTTCTTGGTCTACTTTTTTTGTGGATTGATTTATCCCATCGTGTGTGGGTTGTTATTTTCCCTTTATTATGGGTTACTATTTCCCAGAGTATGTGGGTTATTTTTCCTCAAATGAGTTACATCCCATCATTGATTTGGGGGTGTATGATTATAGTCAACAAAGGTTTAGGGCTTCAAATATATATTTTTTTCCTCGGATCTATACAAGATGGGTTTGCAGTTGGACAACAAAAATCACCAGGTGATTCTGCAATCGAACGGAAGCGAAACAATTAGTGAAGTTGAAGTTAAAATATGTATTATTATTTTAAATCTAATGTGTTTGCAGAGATATTGATTTGTAAGTGCCGTTTGGTTATTGGACGCTTCTACGGTTCTACCCCAGAAAATTTCCCTTCTTCTTCCTCCCAACGCTGGAGGAAAGAAATTTGTCTCTCCTCAATCCCTACTGCAGCTACTTAATCTGTCTCCCTTGTATTGCTTCCTCAACTTCTTAATTTGTCTCTCCCTTGTATTATCATACGCTATTTCTCTGCTTTTTAGGGTTCTTTTTTTATTAAGTAATACTCCGTAAATTTTAGTCTTGATTGCTTAAACTATGACAACCAAAAGCGGTGCTGCACCTTTCAGATCAAGGTAATTACACATCAATTTTATTTTATTTTTCTTTATTTTTCTGGGGGCAACGGTACATGCAGACCAATTAATTATGTTCTAATGCATATGTATGTACATATTCTTGTTTTATTGTAATTGGATATGAATTAAACTCTTTGATCACTGAAGTTTTACCTTGTATGGGTAATTATATGGGTGCAGCAATGGATTGAGCACTCGGCATATGAGCAATTCAGATGAGGTGCAACTGCAGATTGATCCTATGCATGGCGACCTTGATAATGAAATCACAGGTCTCATGTCTCAAGTTCACAAGCTTAAATCGGTAATTTTATTTTCATACATTTTATAGCTTTAAATATTTTACCCTGCGAGACTGCGACCATTTTATTTTAGAGTTTGAGTTCTTTGTCACCATTAGTTTCTTTCTTAGAAGTTGAATTACTTACTTTTCACGGCTACTTTATTATGAAAGTTGACAATTATAGCGTTGTTCGTTGGAAATTTAGGAATATTTTTTCCCCAAACTGATGCTATGGGGTTTACGATGTGCTCACTAGCTGGTTTGGGTGCATTTTGGATATCAAGCCATCTAATTAAGTAATTATCACATCTTAATTCTTAAGGAACTTTTATAATTTTTAGACTATGCTCTTATGTTTAAGGTTGCATAGCACTTGGATATGGTTGGTAAGTATGTAGTGTGATGCTGTAATTAGTGTAAAAGGTATCGTCTCAACCTGCGAGTACAATGTGGAGATGCTATTGTTTTTCATTGTTTCTTGCCATTTTGATGATACTTCCTCCGTTGTGAATTAAATACAACAAACCATTTTGCACGCATTTTAAGGGAGAGATTTAGTGTTGTAAACGAGCAAATTAATCAAATTAATTTTAATACAAGCAAGAATGGGAGCATATGCTACTTGTCTTAAGATCATTTTGATTAATTTACTAGTTTACCTCCTGCAATAATGCCTGCAAATATGATTTGTTATATTTAATTTGGAACAGAGGACCTATTACAATTTAAATCTAATTAATGGCTCCGAAAGTTGGTTTGCTTTGTCATTGAGTTCAAGGGGGGCTTCTAAGAAATGTGTCTGAACAGAGATCTTGGCCAATAATGTCTGCTGCAAGGATGATTATTATTAGGAACTTGTGGTTGATGTTGTTTAAGGTTTCGACTTTGGAAGACCTAACATAAGGGCATATATATATATTATACTTGAAATACGAGTCCACAATGTTATTAAAGGCGGGGGGCGGGGGGTGGATGTTAGTCTGTTACATTTAATGTTGATAAAGAATGAGTATAAGACCAGGGCTCTGTCCTGATGATGACATTTGACATGTAAAATTTTGTTTTTGTAATTCGAACCGTTGAAGTTCTGTTGTGTTCTATTGCTGCCTACATTTTCAAGATAGCATTTTGCAACCTCCTGAGTCCTGACAGCAGTAAAATTTTGGTTTCGTAATTCAATCTATTGAAGTTCTACTGTGTTCTATTACTAGTACTACCTACATTTTGAAGAAAGCATTTTGTGGCCTCCTGACTCCTGATAGCAATAACAATGTAACATTGATAGAGACTCTTTATTATGTCTGTTTATCCCCTCATATTTTTAATGTGTAAGTGCCACCCATGGCACATTTTATTTCTTCTGCACGGATTACATTTTGCTGTTGCCATTTTCACTTTGCCTGATCTTTCTTTGAAAATAGGCTTAAAACTTACTTTTTGATGATAAATGTTTGTGTATTGTGACAGCTAGATAAATACAGAGTTTACAGACTAGACATTTGACAGGAATTTCAAACATTTTGATTCTTTCCTTTTCTAGATGATTAAGTTTATCAAGTACTTTATTTGCTCAAGTACTATTGATATGCACTATATGCAATTATGCATTATACTTGAAATAGATTCTGTTTTGTCTTTTTTAGGGCCTTTTCATTTTGTTTATTCAATTTGTTTCTTTTGATTTCATGTTAGTTTTGTTATCCATTCATTTGGATCTTTCTTGTCTCTGATGCATGGCATTGATACAGGTAGCACAAGAGATTCACTCGGAAGCGAAATTTCAAAGTGACTTTATGGATCAATTGGTAAGGTGCCAGGACAATCTTAAAATAATGCATATTTCCTTTGCTACATGTCTTAAATTTCTCATAAGCGGTATTGTGATATAGTTGCTCATTGGCATTTTTGGTTCCATGTTTGTTGCTTTATCAGGGCTTCATGCCATGAGAGATGAGACAGTGAACACTATGAAAATATGTTGTCATCATTAAGGGAGTAAAACTTTATTCCCCCTGTGATTTCACAAGTGCAACAACAGCACTTAAGATTACTTTCCCTATATAGCTTTGGTCATTCAATCTTTAACAATATTATTGTTACCATAATTTGTTGTTTTAAAATTTTTTTTTTTTCATGGGGTACCCCTACGATTTCAAGAAATTGACGAGGTACCCTTATTATTTTAGGAATTCACCATGTATCCCTTAGGTTTAAAGAAATTGTACAACTCCTTTTATAACTATTGAACGCCGATTTTTTTATTTTTTTCAATTACTTATAATCAAGTCATACTCTTCCTTTCTTATACCACAATATCGATGCCTAATTTTATTTGTAAAAATTAAAATAACATTGAAGAATTATTTTTTTAGTCATACAAGATGGTCTGGTACATCTGTTTAAAACATTGGGGTTATTTAGTGCATTTTTAAACAACAAAGTTACTTCGTGTAACCTTAGGGTATCTTGTAAAAAACCTATTTAAATTTACGTATTGAAGCTAATCTAACACAATGCTCACATACGCACACATGTGATTGCATAAATGGTGAAAGTTGCTATGAAAATATATTTTCATCATTAAGATAGTAAAACTACATTCCCTGGTTTCTCAAATAAGAGCAACCACAGGACTTTTAGTTTTCTTGACACTTTGGTAGTTTGGTTTAATTTCCCAATGCAGCCTTTGGCCATTATATCTTTAGTAATAATGGATTAATAGTTATAAAAAAAAATTGATAGTTTGAAAATATATATTGAACCTAATCTTACCCAAAACTCTGCATACATACATTCATATCTATGTAGATATATATTTTTATAATGTGGGTGGTACTAGGCCTTGAGTTGGACCCTACAATGGAGGAAGATAAGGAATCCTGCTAAATGCATGCAGTGAGGTTCGTGCCGTGGTGGATGGTGCGGAAGACTAAAGCTTCACCATCTATGTATTCATATATATGAATATATCTATGTAGATATAGCCACACACACACATACATGTGTACATATATGTATACTTATCTATAGCTAAGTGAGTAAGCGTTGAGAATTGAGAAACTCAACACCGCTATTTGATTATTCTCGTGATATCAAAATGTATGTGAATGTTAGTGTTATTGTTGTTTTGTGGTGAGTGGTCTCATTTATTGTATTGTCTAATACAGCAATCGACCCTTGCCCGAGCTCAATCTAGTGTGAAAAGCAACATGAGGAGATTGAACAGCAGCATTGTGCAAAGTGGCTCAAACCATGTACTCCATGTTGTTGTTTTTGCATTATTTTGTCTTTTCTTGGTTTACTTCTGGTCCAAATTTTCCCGACATTGAGACAACTATGAAGTCTTGTTGACTGCTTAAAGCTTCAGTTGTATAGTCTTCTTAGCGGCAAAAAGATGAAGTAGATTTCAAATTTCAATTAATTTTGATTAGATTTCAATTAATTTTGATACTTGTGTAGAATGTATATCAAATCTCACCCTGTTTATTTATTTGGAATAGTTATTTTGGGATTCCAAAACCTTAATCACATCTTTTCTGCCAAAGCATGGTTTGAACTTTGAAGTGCTGCTCTCATGGAAGGATTTTTTTTTTTTTTTTTTTTTTAATCTGGAAATCATGAAAGCTCTTGGTACTGTAAGAAATCAATTGCAACACTGTCAAAGAAATTACTATATATTACTCTCCCCTCAAAATATATATATATATATATATATATATATATTACTCTAATACTCCCTCCGTAACATAAAACTTTCAACATTTGCCAAAAATGGATGTAACAAGAAACTTTCAACAATTCATTTTTTTTCTACTTTTGGTAAAAAAAAGTCCATTTATTTACAAAAATGCCATTACTAAGAACTTAATTAATTCTATTATGATTAATTAACCTTCTTAATTAACATTTCATGATTATCAATTTATCATCATAAACCCATCATCTCTCTCCTTCCTCTCCACTCTCTCTCCTCCTCCAATTCCACATCACCACCACACCTCTCAACCTCCTCTGCCTCCACCACTTTTTCCACCACCACCGCGACGTCACCCTCGTCTCTCCCTCTGCTCCCCCTCGACTCCCTCCCCTTCTCTCTCATCACCAACACCTTCGCACAGCGAACCCGACCTCCACCATCGTGACTCAAACCCAGCCTCCACCGTCGTGACTCATACCCAACTACCACCTTCGCGGTTCGGACCCAACTACCACCTTCGCATACGAACAACCCAAAACCGTTCGTGCCGCCCACAACCTTCGAAACCCTAACTTCAACATTGGGGTGGTGCTAGGTCTCGATTATGGTGGCTTGGGTGTCGATTTGGGTGTGAGGTGGTGCTGTGTGTCGATTTTGGTTGCTAGGCTAACGATTTGGGTGTGGCCGTGTGGGGTTGGTTTATTTGGGTTGTGGGTTGTTCGAATTCGGGTTTAGGGTTTTTCGATTAGGTGTGTTGGGGTGGTGGTGGTTATTTTGGGTGGGTTGTACCAGTGTGGGTGCCTGGGTGGGGGCCGGTCTAGGTAGGGTCGATTTGGGTGGTGCAGAAGTGACGGTGGTGCAGTGATGGAAGTGGTGGCTGGTGAAAGTGGTGGTTGGTGGTGCGATTTCTCTCTCTTCCCCACCTTAATCACACCATCCTCCATTAATCAACTTGTTAATCAAAGAATTGGAAATTTTGCCTAGGGAATGGTGAAAAGTACAAATGTTGAAAGTTTTTAGTTACGGAGGGAGTACATTTTTCTTTATCCATCAGTTGGGATCAATTACTTCCAACTTTTGAGAATTTTTTGAAATCGAATAGGAAGAGCAAAAGTTGATGATTCAAAATCCGTGCTTGAGAAACTAATGAAAAAAGGTTTGAACTATTGTCTACATCCGAATAATCCTAACAATAAATAACATTTTTTTTTGAAACGGTTTCACTTCTGCGTTTCAAGACTAGTTCTTATAAACTAATTAAATTAATATGAGTTGATTGAAACTAAAATATAGATTCATCAGAAGTTGACTTGTACTAAATTTGATAGAACTAAACTGAAATGTTAGAAATATCAAGTTCAAAAGAATTAGGATTGAGTATATCAAAGCTCTTGGCTATGACCATTTGAGAAAGTGTTTTCGCAGTTAGGATTGGTGGAAAAAGATCTTTTACAGTAGGATTGTTTATATTTAAATATTTATAAATAAAAACAAAATGAATTAAACTAGGAAAAATTGCCAAGAATAAGTCAACATTTGGCCGATCTTCCACAAATAAGCTAACCTTTTGAAAATTCAGAAATAAGCTAACATTGTAATCATTTAAGCCAAAAATAAGTCAAATGATTATTTAACATTTTATTTTCTATTTTTTTATCACTATTTTACAATCATTCAACATATTTTTTGCTTTAAATGATAATAGTAATTTGAAACAACAAATAACTAATAGATTAAATAATCGTTTAACCTATTTTTGGCTTAAACGATAACAATGTTAGCTTATTTCTGGATTTTTAAAAGGTTGGCTTAATTGTGGAAGATTGGCCAAAGGTTGGCTTATTTTTGACAATTTTTCCATTAAACTATTACAATTAAGTTGAAGGATACTTATTCAAATTATAGTTGAATCCTCATTTTTATAATAAATATACTAGTAGAAAGCGGCTAGTAAGTTTTTAAGGAATAAAACACATTCAAAGTGGTGTTTGAAAGAGGATATTGTTCAAGGCTAGTTCTCCACTTTTTTGGGTGATCCTCTCATTGAGCACCATATATAGTTTATTAATGTGGCCCTCTAGCACTTTAGGCTTCTACGTTCACCACCCTAAGCCACATACGTCCTTGTATGGCATTAACAAGGTGCTCGTCATCAATTTCCCCACATATCACTTAAGTTCCTTGCACATGATCAAGTGATAGACTTTGACGTACTCACCCAACAATACGCAATGGGGCTATGTACAACACAAATCTTCCTCATTAGTACAACACCTTTCCTCAGAAACATTGTTGCTTACCGTTTTTATCACTTCATTCCTTTGATCACTCAACATACACCAAAAGGTTAGCTCCGCCATGAGTCTCAACTCTCGAAGTAGTAACAAGCACATCCCTCTTCTACCCCTATGGTTGGTGCACCAATAAAACCGCTTTGATACCCCATCAAGCACCTTTTCTAGATGTCCTTTATACCCGCACCCGATGAAAATTTACTCATGTCAAGTTTTAAATTAATTTCCCACAAATACTTAGCATTTTTCACATGAAATTGTATTACTAGGATATGCAAAATCTTATTTGGTTACTCATTGAAAGTTAAAATTTCCGTTAGGAATTTTAACTACCTAGGAGGACCTAGAAAAGTAAATTCCCCAATTTTTTAAACATGAAACTTCCTAGTAAGTTTAAGTTCCCGTGTCTTTAATAATCAAAACAAGACCTCATCTTACTAGTCTTAGAGATATTATGTTAACCATGCTAAATTATGTTAACCAACAGGTACTAAAAATTTATCAAAACAATCCATAAAAATGCAATATGTATTCGGAAAGCTTTTCTCCCATATTGAGCCTAAATTGGCTCGAATTCTGATTGTCTGTGGATATAAACAATCACACAGCGAAGTAGCCAACAGTTCTGGGGCTCGAAAACACAACTTTTTCAACCTTTTTGTTTATTAATTTAATTTAAATTGGAAAAAAAAAGGGGAAACATTAAGAGAATCCCACACCCAGGGAAACTCGTAATACATCTTCTTGCCTCTACATGCCAATGGAATACCTCCAATCTAGAAGTCCCAAGTTTCTGTAACTCTCTACTGAGTCTACAAGAGTTTCCTCCAGTGGTCTGTAACTCCAACCGAGCTTCTGTAATTTCTCTGAACTGATGCCATCTTGATCAGTAATCTCGATTAAGCTGTCGAAATCAATAACATCAGATAGTCAGGGAAGTAAAGCGACTAAGCGAGTATCCAATATTATCTATTATTACTCTAACTCTTATGCATTCTACAATTTCTATATATACTGTATAATGAATGTATAATGAATGATACAGCCTCCGTTTTTCTCTTTCAAACACATCCGCCAAACTAAACTCCTCACTACAGACTTTGTACCCTTCTCATCTTGACATTGAAACAGACTATGATCAAACTCAACAAGCTTTAACATTAATTGCAAACAAATGTGGCCCATTATTTTGATGAAGGTTAACCTTTAGTTACAACTTCGTATCCTTCTCATGGCATGTTTGTTATGCAATGTGACACTTGAAGTATGAAATGCAACATCAACCATGATTCCCAAGAAATAATCATCCCGGCTCATAAATTAGCATAACTGCCTCATAACTAATGGAAGAGAGTAACTAAACATTCATGACATGGTCCATTTAAAAATACTTACATACACACGGGTGTAATGTGCACCCAAGAGTAATTTTGCTCATTTTATGGGTCTTTTTTTCTCATTTTAAATTTTAAAATGAGCAAAATTATATTGAATGAGCAATAAAAACACCCTTGGGTGCACCTTACCTCTACGTGCACCTGGATGCGTAGTAGACCTATTCTTGTCCATTTGGTTGTTAGGTAATAAATCGTGGCAATGAGAATTGATTTAAGTATAATTTAACAAGGAAAGAAATCTTATAAACTCAATGAAAACATATTCCCATCTCCATGCTTGAATGAAAATTTATATTTTTAAATTACCATATTACTATGTTGAAGAGTGGTACTGGATGGGAACAAACATTTGTAAAGAAAATTAGGAGAATTAAAGATAAGGTAGCACCATCAAGAGAGAATGGATATTGATTTTTCTTCCAAATTTGCATATAAATTCATTTAAACTACCGTCATTTATAACTGGCTACCAAATGTGTCATCAGGGAAACGTGATGAGAAGAATTTGTTTTTACCTTTTTGGATAATTATAGTGGGGATAAATGTTTTTTAGCTTGTCCACCAACTGCTTTACTCTAATATGATGTGAAACGCATATATATCTTCCTTCAGCCTCAGGCTTCTCAAAGACCATAAGCAGGGCAGCAGTTAGGTCGCGAACATCTACAATCATCCGAAGCTTGTTTTCTGTTGATTCATATCCTTCTGCCATCTCAAGAAAAGGAGACATGTTTAGTTCTCTTCCAGAACAGGCTGGTTAAATAACTTGGTTACAAAAAAGGTAGCATATGAGATGGATTCTGTAACATATTTAGCAGCAAATGTTAGAAGCAGAAATAAACCAGAATTATAGCTAAACCTGCTCATTTGCTCCATTCTGATTATATTTATGCCTTGTATATATCTATGTTGACCAAACACGAAAGCATTTGATTCTCTTAGAACATTCAAGTAACACCTCATCTGAGATAAAAATGAAACACGCATGGAGAATATTCTTCGAAGATCTGCATGAGTATGCTGCCCACTAGCAAAACCCCAAGTATATTAGATTAGTTTACACATGATCAAGAAAATTCTTTTGCTTGTCTGTGTTTGGACAGAATGACTAGATGAGTTGCTATGTAGGTAAAAATGCATGGAAGGCAAGCAAGCTATAGATCCTGGACATCTCATTTTCAACTCTATTCCCTGAACATCATATAATTAAGTTTTTCATATGTAGGAGTATGTAGACAGCAAAACCTCCTACAAGACAGAAGCGATTGCACAGGAAGTTCCAGAAGGTTTTGATTAGGAGACTTAAATTTAGATAGCTTCACTTTATTAGCATATCAGATGATATTATGATACACAAGTTAAGATTTGATTAATTCCTGGATATTGCTACTATAAATTGAAGAGAAGTATGTTATAACACCAACATTAAAATGATTTTTGAGTCACTTCAACGATCTGAGATACTTGTGTGATGTGTCAAGCCATACCGTAACACTAAAGTGGGGTCACTGGGTCAGCTAAACAAGATTGTGGACTAAATACAAGGCAGTGTCAAGAATCGATGCAAGGAGGCTTGATTAAGAGTTGCAATCGGTTTTACCTGCTTTGTTATCCATTCCGAAATTATAAAAAAAAGAGTTAAAAAGATAAAAGTTTCATCATATTAATGAACATTATATATTCACAAATTCATTAAAATCAGTATCAAGAAAAATATGACGATTAAGTGCAGCACGATCATAGTTTGTCTCAAAATTCACAAACAATAAATAAATTAAAAAAAAACAGATATCAATGGGAAGCAAACAAACATTACCTTTAAGAAGCTTAATGAGCACCATGCTGCTTGCATTGACAGTTGATTGCATCATAGGGCCCAAAACAAGGGTTGGACAAACTGATACAACATTGAGGCCAGTTTTTCTAGAGTATTCAAAGGCTTCAATTTCAGCTTCTGTTTTAGAAGCACAGTACCAGTTCTGCAACAACAGCAACTGGTAGTGTTAATTATGCATGCAGGCATGTAGATGCAGCATAACTTACCCAAGGAATTTCAAGACCCAATCCATCCCAAGCAGATGGTCTAGAGACAAGAAATTGAAATCATGGTAAGCTACATAAAATACCATAACTAATGGCATAAAGTGGAGTTCATGTGGTCAATATGACAATACTTACATCAGTCCTTCTGCAAAAATCTTTGTCAGACCAACAATTTTCATCCTTAACTCGATCAGTCGGCCAGTTCGGGTTCATGACAACAGCAGCAGAGGATGATACATAGACAACTCGCTTCACTTTTGCTTCTGAACATGCTTTGAGCACATTTAGTGTGCCCTTTACTGCAGGTTCCATTAGCTGGACCTGTAAATTTATACATCAATGGCAAGTGACAAGCACAAACATAATGTGAGAGGCTGAGAGCAGCATGTGAATGGAATCAGGCTAGCAGCTATATTAACATTCATCATTTGAAAATTAAGCTGATGAGATATTTGACAGCATAAGGTTGCTGAAAATGACATCATCCAATAGGAAGCAGCCTAAGGTCATAGACAAAACAACGATATTGTAAATTCTATGGTTTCATTTCTAGCAGCAACAATGTTGTCTAGAAGCTAGATCAGGAGCTGCTTAACTTAATAATTAGCACTAAAATCAGACAGTAAAGAGTACCTACATGAGGCTGCTCGTCAGATCTTCCAACCAAAAGTTCGAGAATTTTGTATGGCCAAAACAGTACAAACAATTTTATTTCAGCAAATATCATGTATTGATGTATATCCTCTTCATTAGTGCAGGCTACCTAATTGGCTAATAATAAAATGTACATACATAAATACTACTTCTGTAGTAGTTGCGGTGGTGCGCAAAAATCTTAACGCAAGTTAATTTGAGATTTCGAATAATGACCTAGAAGATATATTTGAATAGTAGAATACAAGAAAGTAACAAGATCCATAACTCTTCTGCTTTGGCTTAATATATGCATAACGCTTCTGATTCTATGTCAAGAAGCATGACCTTGTATTTTGGGTAAGTTCTTATAATGGTCACCCTAATGGCCTAATCTCAAATACCCTTAGGTTCTTGGAGCCATATTTCATACAGATCATCATTGACATGGGATGACTCTGCAAAGAGGTTGGAGTGACTGGAGAGGGAGAAATTTGATCTTCATGTACTTATAAATTTCTAATGACCATGAATATCGCTAATTGCCAGGGCAAAGAAACATGAGATAAAGTAAATCTTGATAAACTCTAACTGAAGAGGGGATCAATGGTAGTGGCACTAAAAATATATTAATACTACTCATAAATCAAACTAAAGAACTCCTTTTTAGATATAAACTAGAGTGGCCAAGGATTGCAATGTCTGAGGTTGTGGCATGAAGTAAACTTATCATTTGTACAAGTATATACTCCCACTGTCCACTGAAAATCTTTACATTTTCATATTTGGGGCGCTTCAACATATCTACTTATTACTTAAAATAGAAACTTAACTCTCACCTAAATCCCATCCAAAGCATACATATATTGCCATGTGATACAAACCCCCACTAACTCTAAAATTATCTGCATAACGTGGGATCTCTCACCCACTAACTCTCCTTCAATTAATTTTAAAATATTGTTTCCCCACTATACACATAAAGCCTAACTCACCCTATAAACCCCTATGTACTTTCATAATACATACTAAAATTAACAATGTAATTTTCTTTTCAAGCATAGAGTACACAAGCATGAACAAGATGGTGGTGCAAGGCAAAGGTTGTTATGATGAATTATACCCAAAGAATACAACCATTCACAACTGTGCTAAAATATTGGCCAACAATTTTGGAGCTAACAAATCAGGTTATCACTTATCAGGTGAGGTTCAGGTTGGATACTTGTATATATAAAGGTTGGGAATAGCACAACCCGGTCCGACCTCTTTATCAAACGGGTTAAAAAAATTAACCCAAATCAAATTGAAAATAAATCGGTCGATTTCAGGTTAACCTGTTTATTCTTTTCCATACTTTTAACCATTAAAAATAGGTCAATCTAAGGGTGACCCTTTTTATTCACCAATTCCACTTTAAGTAAAATGTTGAAACAAAGACTTGAAAAAAACCATTCAACTTGAAAATCGTCAATTTGCAACAGGCCCAACAGCCATCCAATTATGCATGATTCATACAAGTTTACATATATAAACCTAAAAACATTTTAAGAAAAAGCACACGTTCAAAGTTATAGATGTGAATTAATTTTTCGTAAATCAGCTCTTTTGTCATCTTCTAAGGTTCATTGAATTAAACAGCTTATGCAGATTAAAGCAGGGTTGAAAATTTTGACCAGAATCTAACCCGTTTAATTAACAGGGTCAATCAGGTTGACTCATTTAATTAAACTAACCTAAAGCAAACTAACATATTAAAAATTATAAACCAATCTATCATAAAAATATTAATGGGTCGGGTTGGCAGGTTGTGTCCATTTTTGCCAACTGTAGCCAACATACTAACATAAGAGATTAAGAGACATGGGCTTGTAACATTTGTTTCTGTAAAGATTTGATTAACAATTTAACACAATACTAGATTGTTGCTGGTGCAACAGCCTACGTTCAAAACATCTACTTCCAAGTTCCAAATTTAATGAAATGCAAAGCTTTACGATGTATTTTCAATGGCTTAATCCTTGATGCACTTGGTGCCTTAATTATGTAAATCTATCTACAAATTTGAATACCATTTGATCTCGTCTTTGTGGTTTTTCTTTTACTCGAAGTACATTTAGTCAGAAAAAGTAGTCTCTCCGAGTCTCCGTCGCACGTTAATAGCAACAATTGAATATTTTATCTCTCACAATTCACAAATAATACCAGATGTTGCTATTAATGTGTGATGGAGGGAGTTTGTTTATTTGCTTTAGTAGCCACTTCAGTACTTAATTTACTGATCTCTTCAAATAACACATTAATCAGGAAATTAGGGTATCAAAGTCAATATGCTTAATACTATGAACTAGTACAATTTTGCCTCTCCAACAGTTTTATCATGGCCCCAAATTGATTCCCTTCATCCCCTAGGCATACCTTAGAGGGAAGAAAAGCACATCGAGTATGCAGCTAATGTGAGTGCTATGAAAAGATAAGCTTGGACATCTAGAGATAGATAATAGCTCTTAATCTGCTATATAATCTGCTTTAAGAAAATTTGGAATAGATATATGTACTCCTTACTTGACAATAAAAAGTTTGTTCATTCCTGAACTCCACCCTCTAATCAATATCAAATCAAACAAAAGACTATACATGAATTTCTGAAAAATTGTACAAAGAACAAGAAAGTGCACTTGCCTCAGGATTAGACACAGAAGAGGAAGGCACAGGGCTGGCAACATGGAACACGCCAACACATCCTTTTATCGCAGCAGAAATAGAATCATAATCTAGTAAATCAGCCTTGAAAAGTTTCAATCTCTCTGATGCTTTGTCCAGTTTTTTCAAATGCTCAAATTTGGGATCACCTGCACAATAAACAACGCATAGTAGCAAATAAGTCCCCTCATCTTTCCTAGAACCATTATTATGAACACAGACACGACTAATTTTATTTGGAGGACTTCAAATTAGCAAATAATATACTTGGGTAGTATGCCTAGATCGAGATTCATATGAAAGTTTTCCGTTCTTTTTAAAAAAAAGTTGATCAAAAGTACACAACTATCTCCATCAACTAGCATAGCAGAAGCGCACAATAAAGTTACAAAAAAAATCTAGTTGGAATATATTGTTCCTAATTCATCTGTCACAAAATAATTGCTCCAATCTGACACAAAAAGTTTTCACAAAAAAGGGTCAAATGAGCCAAGTATTTTGAGACAATATCCTCTCAAATCCTCCATCAATGGAATAATAAGAGACTGAATTATTTATCAACCAATCGATACATGAAAATTCATTTTGTTTTATGAAATTCCAAAGTTATTTCAACCAATCTAGTAGGTAAGTTTGTTTTATGAAAATTCATTTTGTTTTATGAAATATATGTTAGTGAAGAGCAATGGAATAAACTTTATATCCTCATATGTGGTTCAATAATTTCCTATTTTCCCCAAATTCCTCCATTGTTTAGACCAAAGAAAAGTGACAATTTTGTATACGGTTCATTCTCACCCAACTTCCTTTCCTATCACTTCCCCATATTTTTTTGAATAAAATATTGGTTTCGAATCACTTTTACCAAACATTATCAAATCCGAAACCAATATTATTATTTTCTTGGTAAGTAATCCGAAACCAATATTCAATTATAGGTAAGATCGACCAAAACAACAATATGAAGACTAATTCCTGTAACTATACCTATCTTGGTTAACAATACGCTTCTACTGAATGCTAAACCTAGATTCGTATTAAGGTGAAGTCTAACAATATTAAATTCACATGGAATTCATACGATAATCTTAGAGTAAAGTTTAGATGATAAAAGTCAGATTATCGCCACACAAAATATATACCATAAGCATGAACGGAAGAAAAAACACAAACACAATCAAGAAAATGAGAAAGGTGTGATAAACATACAGGGGTCGGTTCGAACGGTGGCATGAACGATGTAATCGGAAGAGAGAAGAAGCTTGAGAAGCCATGAAGCTACGTATCCTCCAGCTCCTGTCACACACACTACTTCTCTTTCTCCTTCATTCTTATCCATTCCTTACTTTTCAATTTGCAAACTGCACTCCCCTGTCAAGTATCAACTACGCAATAATATCAACTCTAATCAAGTGTATGAAAAAAAATGAACAAAAATCCGATAAATCTACACATAACTGAGTTATAATGGTTTCTATCAGCTTAATTATGTGGGTTATTTTTCTTTCTCTTATCAGAATTGTTAAATACCGCCTAAAATTACTGTATATCGTCTGTATTTATATATATACTTCCTAAACTACCCCTCCCCATTTCCCATGTGCACTCACAACCCCCCCTCCCCTAGGTCCTACCTGACAGCCCCCTCCCCTTTACATAAGATTTTTTTCCCCTTTATTTTTTCTTTGATACTTATATATTTACTCCTATATTTCCCTTTGTTTTTCTTTTTCAAAAAAAATATACAAGTACATATATTTACTCCTATATTTCCCTTTGTTTTTCTTTTTCCTTTTTTTTTAGTCTTACTTTTTAAACTTTTACATCTTCTTTTGTACCACTCACTTACCTATCCACATACTTTCTTCTCTTTTATTAATTTTTTTCACTTTCTAAAAATTTTGAACTTTAAAAAAAATTAACACTTCAAAACATTTACTTCTACTATTTATAATTATAATTTTATTACCTTCACATATTTATTAAAAGTGATATGTCGGACGACAACAATGCAAATGTAAATGCTGAAGAGGTAAATTTGTCAATGTATAATCAGAGAGGAGAGAGAGGGAGGGAGGTGGGTGAAAGGAGTTTTTTTTGGCTAAATGAATGAGAGATTGAGAGGAGCGTGTAATTGGAGAGGAGAGAGAGGGAGGGAGGTAAGGGTAAAATAGGAAATGTCTGTCAAAATACAGGCGGTATACGGTAATTATGGTGCAGCAAATAGTAATACCCTTTTATAGAGTGGTCGATAATTAATGGATCATTCTTATTTTTGAAAGCAACGTATATAAGTGGCACGGAAATTATATATACACAAAAAAGGAGTAGAAGATTTGATTTGGATTCATCGTATCTGTCAATAAGGTATGCAGCTTCTGAATTTCTTACAATATTAATAAAAAAGAAAACACAAAAATTATTTTTAAATAATAGAATATATAACACATTCCAGGGTCTCAACTATGTTATATATATACTCTATCGTGCATTATTAAAGTAAAGAGTCTAAAGTAAATGGAGTAACCCTCGTCATAATCACCATAAGAAATAAGTTATATATGCTCTCCTCATAGACCATGAGTCATGCATGAACAATATTTTCAAAATTTGGCCTGAACATGACGGGTGAACCCACCATATGGTACACTCGCTCATTATGATGAGCAAATTAAAATCCATAAAATGTTTTTAAAAAAAATACATGTACTGACATTTTAAATTAAGACGACTCTGATACATTTAAAAATATATATATACTACCATATGACACACTCGCTCATTATCATATATGTCCTACATTGATTTGTAACAAGATATTTATTTAACCAATAAGGCTAACTAACGACCATACCTATTATTGTGGAGTGATATTGGTAGTCACAAATATTGACGACACTGGTCTTTGGCAGATGAATTTAAGAAATTGTGCTCTCACAAAGGGAAATGATTATATTAAATTTTAAAGTGTACGTCTTTATCATTTCCTTATTATTGTCATACTCACTACCTTTTTTCGATGTAAGTCATGTAACCTGCTAAATTGGGCCACTATTTATCTAATATGCTTTGACTATGATCAATCCTATTCTTTTGGACTTAACTTTTATAATTTCAGCTTAGTTGAATTCAACTCTTATTGAGTACTCCCTCAGTAACACAAAAATATAAACTTTGTAGAAAACACGGACTCTCATATAAAAGTTTTATGTGGGTTAATTGTGTTGTAATTGTGTAGAGAAGAGAGAAATAAATAAGAAAACACGGACTCCCATGTAAAAGTAATGGCAAATGTGTAAATTGTATGAAGTTTTTTTTGCCATATATAGAAAGTTTTGTAAAAGTTGATATTTTTGTGTTACACCCATATTTAGCAAAAGTTTACATTTTTGTGTTACTGAGGGAGTATATGATTTAATTTCATTTATCCAGATCATGTTTGAATTGATAATTGTCGACATATCGTTATATACTTTTCAAGTCTTTTAAACATACTAGTTGTCTCACGGCGCGCTACGCGCGCCATGTTCCAACATTAGCTGTAATTAATACACTTGTGTGCATTACTTAAGTGAATTTATATGTTAAGCAAGTTGTTGTTAAAAGCTGTTATGTTTGCTCCATAAAAAAGTAGTTAATAATTTATTGTTAAAGTAGGAGTAATGATTGTAGGTAGATGTTGAAGGTAATTCCACAATATTATTAGAATTATATATTAGCTTCTACTCCGTATATAGGATAGATAATGTGTAAGAGAGCATGCATAAATTGGGTTAATGAATCTCAAAATTAAAGAAAGAAAAATAATAAGGGGCATAACTGCATGTACATAAACTAATAATATTATATATATATATATTAAACAAGTACATGGCCATACTTTTATAGTTGTACATATAAAGTTAAGCTAGGAAAGTTTAGCAAGCTAATATATACAAATAATCATACCATATATGGAATGATGCTTACAAAAGATAAGTCCTAGCAGTTGAGCATTGTTGTAGGATGCAAAAGGCTATTGGAATTTACTTAATCTCATTCTCCGATATATATAATTAAGACTACAGATATCAGTAGGCAACAAAATATTAGATGGCCATGTGGAGTTTGCACTGATTGTCTATTCAAGTGCCATTGATCTAACAGTCCAATTCAATATCTTACTTGCTGAAAGCTCTTTAGCTGGACCTATGTTGAGATATAATTTCTTTGTCTTGATTTCATCAATCTTTTCAATTGCTTGTGGGGTTTCACCCTGAGAAAGTAATAGAATGAGTTAGGTAATGAAATAAAAGAGAATTGATTGAAGGTGAAGTTTGTTAGTATAATAAAAGGTTGCAATTAATTTCAAAGTTTGTAATTAATGGTTTAATTAATTTGTTAAATATATGAGTTCAATATTGGGTCCCTAGCAAAGACTATAGTATTATATTGTATTTATGTAATAGGTCAAAACTTACATTATTTTTCAAGGCGGCCAATTCTTCGGCTTTCATTGCAAATAGTGATTCGACATTGTCGTTAAATATGGTGAATTTGTACTTTCCAGTTTCATCATCAGCAATGAAGGAGAAATTGATTCTGAAATGTTTGTAATATTTTAGTATCATAGCATGATGAATAATTATTTTTCAGGGAGAATAAAAATTTGTGATATGTGATACCTTTGTTCTGCATTTGGATTAGATGTTTTGCAGAAGGCGCAATTGAATTTGTTATTCTTGCTAACTTCTGCTTTTCGACCACACTTACTACATCCAATGTATGGATGTAAATCAGACAATGCAGCATTTGGTATGAAGGGTGCAATCCAAAAACTTTCATCCTGCCATGTGTTATGCGCCTGGTTGTGAAAATGGTAGTTCATTAGGCAAGGAAAATAGGATGTTAATGGTGCTTAAATATATATTTCTATTGACATAAATTACCTTCTTTGCATTTATTTCTGCTAATGTAGTGATGTGACGCTGTTTAGGTTCAGTTCTGATTACTACAGCCTTCGATTGACGATCATTCACGAGTGGATTATTCTGCATAACCCTAAAAAAATTCAGATATTACTGGTGTATTCTTATAATGTATATATGCATATCCATGTTTTAGTGTCATGTCACTACTAAACTATATATATTGTATATTAATCGTAGATATGTTTGTTTTTAAAAGCAGTATACCAGTCCCTTAAAGCATGAGCTTCCTTTATGTCAGGGTTAACTATCACTTCAGTTGACATTGAAGAATTGAGAGAAAAACCTGTGTAATATAGGTGGATTGCGTCAGCATGTTTGGAATAAGTATGTTTGATTAAAATTATTATATTACATACAAATGTCTACCTTTACGCTGAGTGACTCGCATAGCAGTGAAGCCAACTATTAATATATTTTCAGCCCAGGACTTGAGTTGTTCAGCAACTGGTTTCGGGAGATCATTCCAAAGAGTCACTTGTAGTGGGTGCTCAGAACTTGTTTTATAACACGTTAAGCTATATTAGTATGAGTATGTCTAATAAGCTAAGTGTCTTTATCTATATAGATGAAAATTAATTAATACCTGTGGTCTGTTATCAAAAGTTCCAGCACTGGAGTTTCTTTGTTATAAGCCAGTGGTATTGTTTTCAGTTCATCAACGAAGATTAAGACTCCAAGAACATCTGAGATGATTAGCAATAACAATTATATATTGTCTCTAGGTGTAAAATTTCAGCTATATATTGGTCATTTTGGAGTTGTAGTTTATACCTATTCAATCATTTCTGGTGGAATTCCTTGGAATTGAGATGATGCTATGGTAGTAAGGAACCATTTGTGATGTGTTTGTTGTTAATGGTACAAGTTTGACCTTGTCATTAAAACTGATCTGGTACTCTCGATCTTTAGTGTTATATTATTTCCAAGAGCATAAAGTGTTATATTATGATTACAAATTTTGAAGGTGAAACTAAGCATCTATTTTACAATTTTATTGTAAAGTTGAATAAGACTAAACCAAAAGAGCATATAATTCACTGAAGATGAAACAAACATATTTATTAAGCTTCAAAACTATGCAATAGAATTTAGCATTGTAAAATGATAGTAAGTTATTAATTGTAAATTTAGAATGTGCATAAATATGTAGGGAAAAAAGCTGTTAACAATTATTAACTAATTTTAAAATCAAGAACAAAATTGTATAAGAATTTCAAGATAGCTCACTAACCTTGTCATCTTCCAGTATCAGACTTTGGTGTCTCTTTTTGTTAGGTGATTGAATAGCGCGCCCTTTTTCTATAACTTTGGCTTTGATCTTGAAATTCTTAGATTTATCAGTTAATTGATCCAAAGGTGTGTAATCCCGTTTCATGTTGGTGAAGAGGTTTTTCGTGTTTGTAATATAAAGGTGAGTATATAATGTGAGGAAGAAAATGAGCCAAAGGATGCAGTATATAAATAGGTAAATCAAGTTTTTTTTTTTTAAAAAAAAACTAAAACCAAAGGACAAAATGTCTTAACTTAGTGTGCTGGAAATCGTGTAAGAGGGAGTAGATATATGCATAAAAGTTGGAGAAAATCTTAGTTGGTGAAAGTATAAATTGCTAAATGAATCTTCTTTGTAGTAGAGTAGTGTAGAAGTTACCAATCAGAGGTATGGTAACAGTTGCCTACTGTACAATACTGCCATCATTGCTTGATTTTATGATGTAAATTATTTTATATAAGTGCACTGGTAAAATGATGACATTTTAGAAAGGAAATTTTTTAGTAATAATATGTCAGTGAGTTTGGAGTTGGTATGAGTAACATGATTTATACTATAGTCATTTTCTTATATTCAGCTGGCTGAAATTAGCTTACCATATCGAAAACTAACACAAAATATGACCATCATTGAGAAATTGGAATCAAATCCCAAAAAATGTGAGATGAATTGAAGGGAAGTGTAATTGTATAACATATTGAAAGTAATGAATCAGAAGTGAACATCGTTTAGATTATTGTTGTTTTTCTGAGTACTCTGATATTTTAATGATATTGCATTTAGAATTAATATTGGTTTAAGCCAAACTTGCCTTTGAGACAAAACTAATATATATTGCATCCATGAAATGTAGATTGTTATTGGTTAAATTAATATTTATTTAAAGTATAACTTGTTTTATTGTAGAGCCTACAAAAGTTCAAGAAATAAGTGATATATAGGTTATATATTACCTATGTTGGAAATTATGCATCAAAACATCAGGAGATTAACTTAGTGTACTGGAAATCCTGTAAGAGGGAGTAGATATATGCATAAAAGTTGGACAAAGTCTTAGTTGGTGAAAGTATAAATTACTGAATGAATCTTTTTTGTAGTAGAGTGTAGAAGTTACTAATCAGAGGTATGGTAACAGTTGCCTGCTGTACAATACTGCCATCATTGCTTGATTTTATGGTGCAAATTATTTTATATAAGTGCACTGGTAAAATGATGACATTTTAGAAAGGGAAAAAAAATTTAGTGATAATATGTCAGTGAATTTGGAGTTTGTATGACATTAAGTAACATGATTTACATTATAGTCATTTCCTTATATTCAGCTGACTGAAATTAGCTTATCATATTGCAAACTAATACCAAAATATAACCATCATTGAGAAAGTGAAATCAAATCCCAAAAATGTGAGATGAATTGAAGGGAAGTGTAATTGCATGACATATTGAAAGTAATGAATCATAAGTGTACATTGTTCAGATTATTGTTGCTGTTCTGAGTCTTCTGAGATTTTAATGACATTGCATTTAGAATTAATATTGGTTTAAGCCAAACTTGCCTTTAAGACAAAACCAATATATATATATATATATATATATATATATAGCATCCATGAAATGTAGATAGTAATTGGTAACATTAATATTTATATAAAGTTAAACCTGTTTTGCTGCAGAGCTTACAAAAGTTCAAGAAATAAGTGATATATAGGTTATATATTACCTATGTTGGGATTTATGCATCAAAATACCAGGAGATAACATTGAGTGCAATGCTTCTAAATATCAAAGGCTATATGTTCTTGCTTAGTGATAACTGTATCCCACAATAATTCTGCAATGCAAGATTGAATATTAGGCACCTATACAACAATAAATGTTAAACATTAATTAAAGGTTAGAATTAACCTGAATCATGTAACATGAACATTGTTGGTTGGATGAACTTAAATTAGTAAAACTTTTCTTTTTTAAGCTGTCATAGGACCGGTGATATTGAGTGCAATGCTTAATAGCATTGAATATTGTATATCCTCCTTTAATGATGAGCACCTGCATTAAACATTGCATAATGAGTTGCTGGATTAAACCATAGTTTATAATAAATGGAAATATGCCCAATAGAGATAGTGGAAAATCAAGGAAAATAAAATTAAGGTTGGAGCACAACTAACAATATATAATTATCTAAAGAAGAGTAAAGTAATCAGTTATAGGCTTATGGTAATCATTTTTAAAAAAGAAAAATATAAAACCTTAAAAGAAGTGGATGAATGGAGAAGGAGGGAAATTATGGTACAGAGAAGAGCATGAAATTATTTTTAGTAAAATAAAACTTTAAATTGCACTTAAATAAGGAAAAAGTGAAAACAAATGTTAAGTATTGCCGCAAAGACTTAAATTTACCTAAGTAATTCCAGCTTGTTCTAAAATATCATAAGAGACGACATTTTGTGCCTCACCAAAACCATTGGTGGTTGGATCTAGTTTACAAAACACTTTGATCTTCGAAGCTGTTCGGGCTCGGGACAAAGCCACATAAAGTTGTCCATGTGAAAAACATGGCTTACGCAAGTAAACTCCAACTTCATTAAGTGTTTGACCTTGAGATTTGTTAATCGTCATTGCAAAGCAAAGCTTTATAGGAAATTGGTTACGCTCAAATTTGAAAGGAAATTTAGATGAGCTTGAAGGACGCAATCTAATTCTAGAAATGAAAACTTGTTCTCCTTTATGAAAACCATGTGCAATTTCACATACTATGACATTTGCACAAAAAAGCTTACAAATTAAGCGTGTGCCATTGCATAAACCTGCTGAAGGAGCTATGTTTCGAAGAAGTATGACTGGACAATTCAACTTCAGAGTAAGTTCATGAGGACTCATACCTGCTGGACATAAGGTGTGCAAAAATTCAGTAGGATAAATATTGCAATGCTCATCCAAAACTGAGTCAAAGCTATTATATGTAATTGTGTCTCCTCGGAATTTATCAATAAAGAATCTGTTTATCAAATCGACCTCTTCATTTTTCGGAGTCAAAATTGCTCGGTCAGTAAACTGCATATACTCACAGGAACCAACTTCTAAATTTGGAAATACAAGAGCTGACAGCTTTTCAAGTGCATCCACATCATGATCTATTTGCTGTACAATTTGGTGAGGAAGCTGTATATTTTGCACTTCTTTTTGCTGCATTTTTCCATCTCCCAAAGCCAATAAAAAATCAGCATAATTAGAATCTTCTTTCGCTCGCATATTTTGAGAAAGCCGATACTTGATGAATTGTGGCCAAAGAGATGAATACACTAAGCTGGCTAAGACGGCTTCTTTATGTGATTTTTTAGGTAGTACCGGTAGAACTTGACGAAAGTCACCACCAAAGACAACAATTTTGCCACCGAAAGGTACATCTGATTGACAAAGATCTCGGAGAAGCAAATCCAACGAGTGCACACTTGCTTTATTTGCCATGGATGCTTCATCCCAAATTATTAGTGTAGCTTTCTTTAATAAAGCTGCTAGACTTCCTTGTTTAGGAACATCACATGCTAAAGACTCGGTGACATCGATAGGCAATTTGAACCTAGAATGTGATGTGCGGCCAGTTGGTAAGTTAGCAGCAGCAATTCCTGAGGTAGCTGTAGGGAGCACAATCTTGTTCATTTGTCGAACTTTTGCATATAAAGCACAATACAAGAAAGTTTTGCCTGTGCCGCCTGGTCCATCGATAAAGAAGGCTCCTGGCCTTTTATCCTTGACATGTTGAATTATATTTTTATATGCTTCTCTTTGTTCTTTATTCAGCAATTTTCTCGCAGCTATATATTCATCTGGAATTGGGGCATCAATTGCATCTTGAATGTCCTTAGTTATTCGAAGTTCATGTGATTGATGTGCCTGTAAGAACTCAAGATTAAAATCAGATAATGTCTTTCCCATACCTTCTAGAAGGCTTTCAATCTCAGTAGTTGTTAGAGCAAGAACTTTATTCCCTAAGTTTGGAAATCGATGCCTATAATCTTCTGAGAGAGCATTGTAATATTTTCTCCATAAATGTTGTGGATTAGATGGATGAGAAAAAATAAGTGATATCACAAAGAGACGGCGCAGAGCATGGGGCATCTGGATTTGAACAGCTTCATCTAGGCACTGCTCTAAGGCATTACCCTCTTGTATAAGTCCTCGCTTTATTGCTGCCTCCTGAAAAGTTCTGCACTTTTGATTACCTACAGTTAGAAGATCATCAAAAGATTTTGGAGATTCAACTTCAGCCAACAAAATCCTTAAATAAAACCTTTCCCCTTCTGATGGATTGACAAATGTTAGTCTACCAACCATACACCCTTTTTGTCGGTCTTTCCATTGCCTTGTTCGAGAATCCCAGGTAAAGTATTGTGGAAAATCAGAATAGACATAACTGTGTTCTGTTGACCTTGAAGCATTTATGCTAAAGAATTCAGTTAGTGGAGTTCTGATACGCCTAGAATCTGTTGCGATCTGAGGGACTTGCTCATCTGGCTGAAAAATAATTGACTGCATATTTGGAAGATGAATTTGAAGAGGGAAAACAGAAGGATACATTTCATATAAATCAAAGCCAAAAATTCTCCATGCTGCTTCTGGAGGCGACAACCATCTACCTGATTGGTATTGATCAATTTCATCAAAGACTTCATTTTGTGTTGAATGCACCACGTTGAATGAAATTTTATCATGACCTTTATAAACATATTTGTAAAGATATTTAACTGCTTGAACTGTGGAACATATTTCGACATTCATATGACAGTCAAAGTATGACAATAAAAAAGGATTATATGGGGTAACCCATTGATTATCTAAAGATTGACCTCGAACACGTACCGTCTCACCGGTACATCGACGTCTATATAGTGGATAACCATCATCATTTGTTGTTGTGCAAGCCACAAATTCCTTTGGATAATGAAATCGACAAACTTTTTTACCGTTCTTTTGTTTCATGCAAGGGCAATCTTGATGATTTATTCCACATGGACCATGCATCATATGTTGTATAACTGCCTTCCTCAAATGAGGTTGATCAGCAGGTGGAATTTCAGCGACAACAAATTTGTCGTAATCATCTGGCCCCTTAACCTTGTATTGAGGCTTCAAAATTATCAGAAAATGAGCATGAGGTAAACCTCTTTTCTGAAATTCTACAACATACACAAGTGCAGCAACTTCTCCCATAATACGTTCTTCCATCAACATTTTTTTAAGTTTTATAAGTTTTGCTCGAAAAATCCTAGCTATTAAATCAGGTCGATCTTGAGCTTGCTCCCCTGGCTTTAACTCTTGTTTGATTTCTTTCCAATTTGGGTTGCAAGTCATTGTGACAAAAAGATCAGGCTTTCCAAATTTTTGAACAAGCCTCATTGCATTTAAGTATCTCTTTCTCATGTCACGAGGGCCTCCTATGAAAGATGGAGGTAAGATGATTCGACGACCAATATTTGATCCTTCTGTTTCACCCGCTTCAAGAGTGTCTAATATCCCTTGATATAAGTCTGCTCTTATTGTAGCTTGGTTGTTTCGTAAGAAATCCAATCTAGTATTTTCTAACTTCACATACATATCAACAATAAACTGGAGAAATAAACGACCTCCTTTTAGTAAATGATTTGCGGGCCTAATTTGAAACATATATGCATAGTATTCACGACATGAGATGTTATTGTCTGATCTTCTTGACCTTTGCTGTCCAACTGCGGTAAAAACAGAGCTACTTTGTCAGTTACCAGTGAGTGCATCCTACCAGAAACGACTCTTAAATGATCAGATTTTTATAAATGTTTATTATTTGTTATAATTGGTTATTAGTTTCATCTATTTCTAGTTTTGATGACCCTTTTGGATTGCTTTATACCACCTGAATTTGTCTATCGAATTTAACACATGGTATTTCCTTATGTTATTCCTTCCCATCTCATCTCCGCTTACAAAAATATTGCTACTCCGTCTGTCATAAAATTGAATCTGAATTTGGATTCTAAGCTAATTAATAATAACTTAGATAACCAGTAAAGAAAGTAGAGAAATCAATTGCATTTTGATGAGATGCTTATAAAAACAACGATTGCATGAAAAATGAAGGGTAAAAGGGCTATAACTATGCAATATGTTTTAAAGCTTTAAATGTAGGAGAACTTACTATTTTGTTCATGAAGCAATAAATTCTCTGTATCTGTAGCAGCTAGCACCGGCGCTCGATGTTCTCCATATGTTGAGCCATGATTTGTTGATTTCTTAATTTCTTGATGCCATCCACTATCCCCAAAAGGAAAAAGAAGGGGATATTGAAGCGGATCATAACAACCATAGTAGTGCATTATTCGATGAGTTTCTTTATCTTTGCCAGTAACAATTATGTAAGGGCTATTACTTTCTACGTCAGAGGACGATTCATACCAAATTGCTGCAACTTCATCGGATGTAGGAGCATTGTAAACACGCTGATCCAGAGAAACACTTTTGTTGATCAAGATAGTCGTATCCTCAGTTATAGTTTTTTCACGTAAAGAGCTGAAAAATGATGCATAGGGATTTCTCTTCATCACATTCATGATTATGGATATCACATCTGGACGTAGAACATCAAAAGAACTGCCACGGTTTTCTCGTTCATGTAAAGCATCATAAAAATAAAGCTGCAAATACTTAGGAGTGTTAGTATCAGGATTTAAAGGCGGGATATAATGATATAATTGGCCATGTAAAGAGAACACATAAATTCCTTTTTTCTTTGTGCATTGAATATCTCCTCCAAGCGAACTAAATGCAAACATATTGTTGTAAAGTCGTGCATATGTCCGGAAATGCAATGCATCTTCATCTTGAGAGTCAAATAAGCGAACTAACTCATCTGGGTACTGATTAGAAGCCACTTTGACTGCTCCATCACGGCAACAAAAGAAAGGCGGTTCATATTCAAACTTTTTGGCCGAACATTTAGCACAATATGTTGGCTGTGCAAGCGTAGCCGATGAAGTCGGAACTAAATCAGGATCTAAGGCTGCACATGGGCCTACATGTCCAAAAACATATGGAAATATAACAATATACTTAGTGTTCATAATTCTAAAAAAAAAAATTTGATGAATAGGAAAAGCTTAGCTTAAATGCAATTAACCTTTCTTCCGCCTACGTTTCTGCCTATTTTGGATCAAAGGGAATGTTGCAGTGCTTGTACTTGCAACATCACGAGCACGCCTACCACGAAAACGTCGATCCGAGCGAATCCTTTCAATAGGATCTATTATTAAAGACACAACTATATATTAGCATAGTTACTATTTTCACTATACAAATGGACATAATAGAGATTAAGCATGCGAAACTAAACTTAACAAACATACTCATGAATAATAATTCGTAACGTGGAATAGCAAATACCGCTGCAATACAAAATACAAACAACATTATTAATATAAATTAACTAAATTTAAGTAATTAGCTACAAACCAAATAAGATAAATAACTAACTGATAAGGGTGGCAGTCATTTCAATTAACTAATTGAAATTCCAGCTCTTTTTGATTAATTGAAACATGTAGCAAAACTTGAAAGCAGTAATAATGTAGTATAAATGATTACAAGGCTAAAATTCAGAACATGAATTAAATTCGAATTTAGCAATCAAAACGATCATTTATATTTTTAAGCATTTATTCTATTATTAAAAGCTAATTTCTAATCAAATTTAAATGATCACATTTATACAAGCCTTTAACTTGTAATCTTATTAGAGGAAATAACACTACATAGTAGTTCTAAATGATTAGAATCGTAGCTTTGATTCAGCTCTGACAAACATAAATTATTGTTTTCATTAGTAAATTAGAGTTGAATCAGTATATTAGAAAGCTTTGCCATTCAATATAATTGTTATAAATGATTAGAAATCACAACTCGTAAGTTCAAGTAGTTCCCACCCCACCCTTTGAGTATTAGAATGAGAGCAAAATTTTATTAGTCAATGGTTTGTATATACTTATTTACAATAATAGAAATTGATTGCTTAATATACTATATTAATCAGCTAATTCCTATAAGCTAAATTTAGTTACATGTAGCACTATTTTAATCAGATTAAGTTTATCTAATACAATTAATTATATGTGCTTGCTTAGGATAAACTAATTTCAATTAGATAATTTTAGGAAGAACTAAGATAAAGTTATAGAACTTAATGTCATATCATGCTAAACTTAATGCAAGTAATCAATTTCCTACCACTCAGAGCTCCTCTTATACTATGTCACTCAACATCATTATTTAGCTATTACCAATAACTTGAAGGTTTCAATATATCTATGTGCACTATCTAGTTTTTAAAATATAATTTGAGGCTAAAATATAATTTCCTACCACATATTTTAAGCTATGAACAATAATTAACTATAACCTAGTTTACATCTGTACTAATAAGTGCACACTTGATCTTAATTGTCAGCCCAGAAATTACTTCCCATATCACTGGTTTTTGGGTTAATAATCGAAAATTAAGGAATTAAAACATTGTTATAAGCTTCATGTGATCAATTTGCCATGAAAATGGTTACAAGTTTCTGAGGAAGAAAGGGTGAGGAATAGGATGCCGAAAGTATGGATTAGAAATTAATCTTTTGTATTTTACCCTATTTTCCAATTTAATTACCATCTTTTAACAGTTTTTCTTTGTATAGAAAATAATTTATCCGGTCGATAAATGTGTTGATTTTAAAAAATAAATTGAAAGGATATATTATTAATCTGAATCAAATTGTTTTTTTTTTTTTTTATAAAAAAATATGGTTTAAAATTTTTATGCATGCTCTCTTACACATTATCTATCCTATATACGGAGTAGAAGCTAATATATAATTCTAATAATATTGTGGAATTACCTTCAACATCTACCTACAATCATTATTCCTACTTTAACAATAAATTATTAACTACTTTTTTATGGAGCAAACATAACAGCTTTTAACAACAACTTGCTTAACATATAAATTCACTTAAGTAATGCACACAAGTATATTAATTACAGCTAATGTTGGAACACGGCGTGCGTAGCAACGACAATATAGTGTTCGACAATATTTAAATATGAATAATAATTAGAGTCCCGTTTTTTAAAAAAAAAAATATCAGTTCTATCTAAGAACTGATTTTTTGATATTAAAAAAAAAGCCCTGTTTTTTTTTTCTTATAGCCATCTAGAATGCTTTGTTTATACTCACTTTGTACAATGATATACCATATAGAATAAAAGATGACTCAAGTTTCTAACCTACAAGCTACAATTCAACAACATAAACATAAAAGTTGTAAGAAGATCAAATTGAACTTACCTCTAACTCTTTGGGAATCCAACTAAAATTAATAATTGGTTGAGGATGACTAAATAATAATACACATAAAACAAAACCAGAGAATATAAAACCTTCAATACATAACTCTTTAAAAAACAATATTAATACACAAAAAAACAAAGGACATTATCTATTACAAGGACAACATAATCAATTACCAAGCAAGTTTTTTTATTTTATTTTTTTATTTTTTAAATGTTAACAAAGAATAAGACAGTAAAAAAATGGGAAAACTTGTACTGAAAAAAGACTAAGCACAATTTAAGGAATACATCACACCCATTCCCTACCTTTAGTCATACATAGATATTTAACTCCAATCCAACCACCACAATAAATGCAGAATCTTTACTAAACAACCAAAAATCTTGCACAAGATCATCCCTCTCACTGTTTCCATATACCTAATCTGACTAAATGATGACTAATTGATAAAATAGCTAATTTGTGCTCTATTTTATTTTATACACTTTGAAGAAAGGTTAGACACCTTAAGCACAACTTTAATTTAATCAGACTTTACCAAAGGGAATTAATCTAATCACTTAATTACCTAAAGAACATAGTTTTTGTAATAACCAAATTAAGGTAACTCTAAATTTAAACTAAGCGGCCATTTTTTTTTCAAGAATAAATAATTTTTTTTATTGTCCAAATTAATTTAGCTCAAAATTAACAATTAAACACCCAATTTATTCGCTCTTTGAAATGTGAAGGGGAAGTTCTGCAAAGGAAATTTAAAATCAGCCCATTTTACTATTTTAATTACATCTAATTACACTTAATAAAATTTGAAATACAATTAATTACACTTGATAAAATACATATAATACAATAAAACTAACCAAAATGTTCCAATGCAATCTTCAACAACAACGATTGCTGATCTTCAATGCACTTGAAAGTCAAATTGAATCATACATTCTCCAAGTAATGCTAAGCTAACCTCCATGTCTATTTTAATTGTCCGCAACATCATAACCACCCTACAAGCTCTGCTTACCACAACAGCTCTGCTTTGCTTCTCTTGAAAAATGAAATTTTTTTTTTGTTTTTTTTTGTCCTTTTTTGTTTTCCGGCTTTGTGCTCCTCCTCCATTGAAGCAGTTGAAGGCGTCCTCCTCCATTTAAACAATGTTGGTGTTACTTCGTTCAACATTTGCAGATCAAATGTGTTCTTTGGTTTTATTTTTTCTCCTGCGACTTTAATTTTAAAGGCTTAGCTTTGATTTCTTCCTCAATTGCTTTTTTTTTTCATTTTTATTGGTTTCAAAAGGAAAATCAAGCCTTTCACAGAGTAAATGCATGCAACAAATGGAATGAGTATGCAAGTGACAGAGCAATGGAATTGCATCCAGCTAAATTTAAAGATGAATAAAGAGGAATTGTAGATTGTAGATGATATAAAGAATAATGAAGATGATATAAAGAATGACAGAGCAAAGAATTGTAGATGAATAAAGGATGAATCCGTAGCAAATGACAGCAAAATTAAAGATGAATAATGAAGATGCATTGGAGAAAGAGGAATGCATTCAATTCTTGAAAGAGGGGAACAAAAAAGGAAATGCAAACACGTGGCACACATGCATGCTCATTATGAGAGGGAGGGGTAAAGAGCACAATACATTGTATAAGTGTAACTGTTCATTTTGAACAGCAATAATATAGCGGCTTTTTAAAGGTGTATAGATATATTTTCTACAATTGGACATATTATCACTCATTATTCATTAAATACTTTTCAAGCTTTCAAACATATATATATATATATATATATATATATATATATTCTACAATTGGACTTATTATGACTCATTAATTCCAATGAATCTAAAATTCTAAAAAAAGGAGGGAGTACGAGTTTGATTTTGCCATAACAAGTCCAATATTAGGTTTTTAACACCGAACAATTCCCTTAATGTGTAGGATAATACGTTACTACTACATACATACTTTTTTTTTTGAAATAAAGATCAATTCATTGATAAAAGAATCATACTACATCTATAAAAGAGATCAAATCCAACAAATACAAAGGAAATTGAATTAAATAAGATTCTAATTTTATAAAACTACAATCGTTGATGAGATTTGACATTGATGAATTCCCTCGCCTTTCACATCGTTGTCCTTTGCAGCCTTTTACAAGGGGGTCTTGCGATCTGTTGTAGTTTTTGAATTGAATATAATTTAACCCATTTGATTGCACATGTCGATCTGAGATCTGATTCGATACCGCATAAGCCTCCATCAACAAATTAATTCTTCCAAAATCTAATCCTCCATAAAGGAAGAGAAGAAAACTCAACCCCAAAATACTCTCATTAAATTAAAGGAGATAAAGAACCCAAAAATTGGGTTAAAAACTCTCATAAAAAAAGAATGAAATTTATTAATGACAAAAACTAAGAAAACAAAGAAATTAGAAGAAGATTTCGGGCTTACCATCATAAAAAAGATGATGATGGTAGCCCCTATGACTGAAAAAGAGACTAGGGTTTTAGGTTTTTGAAGAGAGAAGAGAGAAAATAGGCTAGGATTTTTTTAATCATTGTCCTATCGATGAATGTATGTTTGAAGAATTGAAATGTCGTCTGTGTCTCCATCGCAATTGAATTGCATGGATAGAAATACCACTGCACGTGACCAAATTTAAAAAATATGGACAAGCTTATTCCAGTAGCTCTCAGTCTCAGATCGATAGGATTAGTCAAAAATAATGCAATCTTATTCGTACCCAAGGTCAAATCTTGTGTACTAATCTAGCTTAGTCGTAGCCAAATTCAAATAATCTTGTGTACTAATCTAGCTTAGTCGTAGCCAAGTTCAAATAATCTTGTGTACTAATCTAGCTTAGTCGTACCCAAATTCAAATCTTGTGCACTAATCCTTATTTGCCTAGGAAGTACAAACGAACACACCCCAACCTGTTGTACTCCGTGTTCGACACCGACACGTTGGACACACATACCTATATTGAAATAATTGATTAAGCTTACTTAAGTACCTATAACTTTTGAGCTATTTTTCTCGCTTTAATCGTTTATGTCGTTTAGATTTTCAATATGTAATTTATATATATAGTGAATAATCATATTATCATCACCAAATTTGATATTTAATTACCTCGGTGTTCTATTGACGTACCTGTATGTATCCTTATTTTTTCATTGACGTGTTCCCATACCCGGCCCGCTTTGTGTCCGTACGACCTGTACCAATATTCGTTTTTGTGCAACCTTGGCTATTTACATACCAATTGTTTTCATTTGTTGAAAATATTTTTTTTAAATAATAGATTGATAACTAGTGGTTATTTATTTTAAAAGATATATTATACTTCCGCTGTTCCAATCAAACGCAACAAATCATTTTGCATGCATTTTAAGAAAGAGATTTAAGTGTGTAAATGAGAAAATTAATCAAAATAATTTTAAAACAAGTAGAATATAAAATCATTTTACTTGTATTAAAATTATTTTAATTAATTTGCACATTTACACCTGCTTTAAATACATTCCTTAAAATACGTGCAAAATGGATTTGTTGCATTTAATTTATTTGGAACAGATGAATGAAGTATATATATGTTTTCCACTGGGATTTTGAAGTTTTTTCTTAACAAATCTATACTTAAATATTTAAAACAAAAACTTTTGTTGCCAAGCGCTATCTTTTTAAGGCAATTATTTTTTTAACGATTTTCTTCTTCCTTGAACAATATTAATTATAGCTCTTATGATTACCCCTTTATCAATAATCATACCCTCTCCAATTTCTAATGTTTTGTGCATTAATTTTGAAGTCAACTTGAGAATTTTCATTGTGATCATTAGTTGATTTTGGTGTAAGCATTAATAAATAAAATACAATAATAGAATTCTATATCATTTTCTAAAATTAATTTTTATTTTTGATCGCGCGATATTGTTTTTTATTTTTTTCAAAAAAACTTGTGTCTTGCACGGGCTAAAAAACTAGTTACACTTTAAATCCATTAACATATCTCAATTTATTACCAACAACCAAACGGGTCGCGCGTAATACATAGTCATAGATATATGCTAGTAGACAATTCAACCTTTGTCTTCCTTTAAATAGGACAGAACTAATCCTGCAAATTAATGCACTACAAGCAACACAATATATTAGAGAGAAAAAAAAAAAAAAAAAAAAAGAAGAAGCTAAGGTTAAGGATGAGCAATTATAATTATAATGTTAATGAAAATGAGGAAAAAGAGTTGCTGAAAGGGCAAGCAGTGGTATACAACCACTTGTTTGGCTACTCAAAAACATTAGCATTAAGATCTGCTATTGAGCTCCGCATAGCGGATATCATACACTCTAATGGTCAACCAATGAGCTTATCCGAAATCGCCTCAAAATTCGATCACTCTCCCACTGATAAACCTCCTCATCTACCCTGGCTTGAACGTGTGATGCGGATGCTAGTCCGCATGCAAATCTTCACCGTTGATTATAATTCTAATAACCAATCATCATCAGAATCTCCTGTGTACGGTCTCACAACAGCCTCTAAATGTTTGTTGCATGATCAAGAGCTAAGCCTTGCTCCTATCTTCCTAACCTTATGCGATTATTCCTTCGTAAAGCCATGGTTTGAAATCAGCCGTTCGATCAAAGATGGTGAGACCCCATTTGTGAAGGCTCATGGGACTTCGTTTTATGAGATGATATCTCATAATGAGGAGTTTAAAAACATGTTTAATATGGGAATGACATCTTTTACTAAACCTACTTTAGATGTAATTGTCAAAGGAGGGTATAAAGAGGAGCTTAGTAAGTTAGAGGGAACTCTTCTTGATGTTGGAGGGGGTATTGGCTATTTAATGGCTAAAATTGTTGAGGCATATCCTCATATTAAGGGCATTAACTTTGATCTTCCTGTTGTTGTTGATAATGCTCCTCATTACCCTGGTGTTACTCATGTTGGTGGTGATATGTTTCAACACATTCCTTCGGCTGATAATATCATTATCAAGGTATGTATGTATGTATGTATTTACCTATTTATAAACCTACCTAGCCCTACATGCATGCCTGCATGCAGGGCCGGGACTAAAAAAAACTCAACGGGGCCAAAAATATTTAAGAGATAATATTTCTAATGGGACACTGTCATATTATAAACACACACATTTTTTTTTTTTTTTAAAAAAAAAAAGCTTAACAACGGTATTACTAATACCTTGTCTGAACTGACTTACTTTATTACTTCCCTCCGTGATAATTTATAATCATTTAATATTTTAATTTCTACTTAATTATTTCAAAAATCATTGCAGCTAAATTATTAGGAATGTAGTAGATAATCAATCAAGCCTGGAGTGAAAACGGGAAAGAATGGATCCTTGGTGTTCCACCTGCTAGTCTAGTACTCGAGTTTACTTTATGCAAGTACGTTATAAAAATACTTTCTTGGTTCTAAAAAAAATGCTCCATTTGCTTTTTCACATCTTGTAGAATATTAAATTTAAATATTAATATCTTTAATTATAAATTGGATCTCAATATGATTCGTCTCAATATGTAGTTTCTAAATATATAATTTTTATAATTTTTTATTATACACAACTAAAGATATTAATTTTTAAATATATTTTTTGAGTGATGTGAAAAAGTAAATGTAGCATTTATTTTGAGGCGGAGGCTCGGGAGTAAGCAGTTTTTATGGGACTAAGGGTGTATACCCAATTAACCCAAATATATTACCCAGGCCATGTTGGCATGCAAATATGCAACGCTCTAGTTCCAGTGTTCCACAAATTATTTTCATAAGTGGGTGTATACTTCTACTTAATGGCACACTAATATTTATCTCTTTCACTAACTAAACAAACAAATACTCCCTAAAAAGTAGATGTATTTATAAAGATAATAAAAATGGGAGAAAATAGGTTGAATAAAGAGGGTAAATGATAAAAATAAGGATGGAATAAGTAAAAATTAAGTGTGCCCCACATCCAAAAAAAAAAACATAACAAGTAAATTGAAACAACAAAATGAGAAAAAATTAGCAAGTAAAAAAAAACGTAGAGAATAATAATTTGTATTGATCAAAGTGTTGTGGTTGTTTCTCACTCTTCTCACCAAAACTATATTTCTCACATGAGCCTACTTCTATATATATATATATGTCTAGTTAATCAAATGGTATTAATTCGTGTTTTAAAATTTTGTGCAGTCTTGTTTACATAACTGGACAGATGAAAGCTGTATGAAGATCTTAAGAAATAGTCAAAATGCTCTAATAGATAAGAAAAAAGGAAGAGTGATTATAGTGGACCTAGTCCTGAATCCTCTTGGAAGTGCCATGTTTGATGACGCAACTGTAAGCGATGTTATGATGATGATAAACAGCTCAGGTGGCAGAGAAAGAACTAAAGATGACTGGATCAAATTACTGAAAGAAGTCGGCTTCAGTACCATCACTTTCATCCCACTCCAAACTATACTCTCACTCTCAGTTATTGAGGCCTCCTTTGTTTAAATTAATTTATACTTTAGTTATTTATAAGTATTAATTAATAAAATTTCTTGCCAAAACTAGCAATTTAAGGCAAATAATCCACTCACACGATATTATTAAATTAGCTTATTACCTTATGATGAATAAGTGTTATGAACCATTTTATTATTGTTATGAAATAATTGTGCTTGTCCATGATACTATATATATGTTTGACATGCCTATGAAATAATATGTGAGATTAGCTTTGTTATCTCAATCATTCTTCATCTAATTCATAATACTTATTGCTTTTTTGTTTGTTTTTTTTTTAATAGTATTGGATCCTACTTGATCGGTCCATTTTTAGAACTATATATATATATATATATATATATATATATATATATATATATATATATATATATATATATCTGATCTTCCGGCTTCTTTTCGCTTATTTTTCAGGCAAATGTGTTTAGCCTAGTGGTGAAATCTTACGAACGTCGAGATTGAGATCTCGAGTTCGAACCTCACCGCACGCATTTGCGATGATTCCTTATTTTTCCCCTAACGGATGCATGTGTCAGGTGACATGCAATAGGGCCCAGTTCTTCAAAGACTGGTACCAACCACATTATCCAACTAAAAAAACAGTTATAATAATAATATATTAATAAGATGATATCAATGCAGTCTCCTAAAAAAAATATTATGCTCATCTTATATTTGATTATATATTAGTAATTTTTTTATTAGATAAGGAAATCTACTCTTTTTGAACTACATATAAGGAAAGAGGATGCTAATAAAAAAGTTTGAAACTCGTATTCATTGAATATAAGGTGGGAGTGGGTACCATTTTAGCACTCCTCTTCATTGATTAGATATCAGTAAATGAAAGATAACAAATGAATTTTAGTGAAATTTCCATCCTTTTTAATACTTCAAATATAAATTTAGTGCAAAGTATGGAGATGTGTCATAGAAAATCAATAAAATTTACAAAATAAAAATTACTATAGTTAAATAAAAAAAAATTCTAAAATTCAAAGTAACTTTGTTATAACGTATGTACACAAATCATTAAAGAGTAACCAAAAAATGTACTATGATATTATATTTTTTTGGTACATATTATAATCTTATATAAAATTACTATATTAAAAAAATAATGCATTAGGTGGTTTAGGCCAATTAGGTACTTATTTTAAGGTTTGATAAATGAATAAAACGAATTGTGAAAATGTGAGATATCAATTAAATTTATTGAGAAAAAAGTTTGAGAAGGAAAAATTATTAGGTTGAAGGGGAAGTAGAATGTGTTAAAATGTACTAACTCCGTATCGCAATACTCGCTACATAAGCATGTAATTTTGACTCTTAGGCAAAAAATAAATTTAAAGAGAGATAAAGTAAAAAATAAATTAATAATTAGGTCACAACAAAATAAAGTTTAAAAAAGCTATACATGATTTTTACTAAATATAGTAAAAAGAATTGTTTGCAATTATTATGTTACAACTTAAAATAGCAAAAGTTGTGAGTATTGTAATACGGATGTAACAAAAAAAATTAAAAATTATATTTACTTATTTATAAGTTATCTTTCCTCCCACATTATTATTCTAATATTGAGAGGAAGTGAAACTGAAAAATTTGTTAACACCTTTTCTTCCAATTCCTTTCTTATCCTACTAAATTCCATCCAGAGTAATATTTTTCAATCAAACATTGAAAAGTTAATAATTTCTTTTCACTTCCTTTCTTTTCCTCCCAACCTTCCTACCAAACAAATCGTGGGAGTGTCAAAGGAAAGTCACCCGAAAATGAGATTAATAGAAACCAATTTTCTTTTACAGAGTACTAAATTTGTCTTAATAAGTTTGGCCTTTTTTTTAAAAGAAGACTGAAGGTAAGGTCGTTCATTTTCACCTTAACTTACATATAAAAATAAATTTAGACAAAATCTAATACTTCGTAAGATTTTTTTTTTTTTAAAAAAAAAAAAACCAAAGCCTAATAAGTTTTGCTAAGTTGATAAGCAAAAAGGAGAAAAAAACAAACCCAGACAATAACAAGCCACGAGGTGTGGATGTAGAAGTGAAAAGAAATAATAGTACGTACGTACATTTCTTGAAACCATCCCATGAGCCACGCCAATAAACACCATGGCAGACAACCAATTGACTACAAACTACTCCCTATATTACAAGTGATGTATTTACAAATAGACTGACTTGACTGAGTAATAGAAATTATGTACAATGAGCTAAAAAACTCAACAGAGGCACGTAACTCGTGTGGATGCACTTAGATTAGAGCCACATCATTCTTATTAAGCAGGCAGTTAGGTTGATCAGAAAGAATCAAATTGACTATACTTCAGCATCAAAAATAAAATAAGATAAAAAAAATCAGCAACTAATACCAGTCAGCTCAGCTATGTCAGGGAACTAAATTAGAATGCTTTACAGAGGCTGCTAGTTGAATACTGTTGTTGGATCGAGCTGCTACTGCCAGCAGAGAAGCAAAGCCTTGTTCGTTTTGGTTCAGAAATCCTTACCTGTCCTACGGCCACTACAAGCGCATCCATTAGACTACACTCCTCCTGCTTGTCAGCAACAGAAGTCATGTGATGCTTCTTTGTGACAACCAAACTTGAGTTATCATTCAATGAGCACCAGCTAGACTGCCGTTTGCTTGGTTCTGGCAATGAGGTGCTGTCTGATTGGCGGGAATCAGCCACCAGGCCATCTCTTGGTTTAGACTTGATGGGCAGTGTATTCAATGTTTGTTCTGTATAGAACATTATAAACGGATGCCCTGAGGAGAGAAAACATAAACAAGGGGAACACTATGTTAACGTCGGAAAAAGAAAAGGATGATGCAAAGAACTCAATTAACAATCAGCATTGCATCAAAATTTTGCTATAAATAACTCAAAAAGACTCCCATTGTTCATCAATATTCTCCAAATAAGCTAGTGCTACAGTACTGTTATGCCTTTAAGGTTTGTTGCGTATAAGAAAATAAAGTTCAAACTATTATGAGACCATGCTTGCAAAAACTCTATGCTTTTATTCTCCAAATAAACTAGTGCTATAGTACTGTTATGCCTTTAAGGTTTGTTGCGTATAAGAAAATAAAGTTCAAACTATTATGAGACCATGCTTGCAAAAACTCTATGCTTTTATCATTTCTCCTCCTAGACCAACTGACATGAATTTTTAACTTGAACTTTTTGCCATAAGCCCACAACTTTAAACATGGCAAACTATGTTTGATTGCTTGGTATGCATTAAGTTATGGTATGGTAAAATGATAAAGTTAATTGGTGTCACCACGAGTCCAATACTTCTATCATTCCATAATAATCAATAGTTAGGCTTGTCATGTTCATAAGATGAATGTGGAAAAAAATGCATAGAGGAATGAAATTATTAGGAAAATGTTAGGGGTTACTTCCATAGAGGACAAAATGAGTGAGAATCGACCAAGATGGTTTGGTCCTGTAAAACAGAGAGAGTACAATGCACTGGCAACTGGTAAGGAGGCTTGAAGAGAAGCAAAGGGGAGACAAGGTAAAGGGTAGAGGAAGACCAAAGCAAACACAAAGAAGGATGGTTGAGAAATACATAAGGTTGTTGGGACTCGGTGAAAATTTAGTGGCAAATAGGGAAGATTGGAGGATGAAGATCTATGTGGATGGCTTGAGTGATGCATATTTTTAATTCATGTCTATCCGATCCAATTTTTTTGGCAATAAGGCTTAGACAATTTTATTGTTGAATCAATAATTAGGATTATTTTGAAATGATAGGAGAATGTTATTGATATTTTTATAATTGTACTCTATATTCTAAAGACAAGTAGGAAACAAGGCAAAAAAAAAAAAAATTAATCTCAAAGGCGAAGTTTCACCCTAAAAAAAAGGCATGATGAAGTTAAGGAGAGGGAACATCAATGGAATGCAGAAGATGGTTGTCAGCACCAATTGAGAAAGAACAAAATGGAAAAGAATACACAAGGAACATGTGTTGCCAGAATGCCAGGCATAACTCTACCCTTATCAGCATGGAGAAATAAATGTTCACACTTCCATACCATTAAAGAAGCTTACCAAGTACTTCATCCGCTGAAATCCTTGCTGAAACATCCCTTGTTAGCATTTTCTCAACTAGATCTCGAGCAAGCTTGGAAACTGACTGCCATGCGCCGGAGTGAAAATCCAGTTTGTTAGTTTTGATTGCCTCAAAAATTGATTCTAATGAATTCCCTTGGAAAGGAAGAGAACCAGTCAAAAGGGCATGAAGGAGAATGCCAGCACTCCAGATATCCACTTTCTCCCGGTAAGGACCAGACAGTACTTCAGGTGCAACATAGGCCGGACTTCCAGCTATTCCAGTCAAGTTCTGACCTGTAGACCATATCCACTGAAAAAAATCACTAATCGGCAATCGCAGAAGGCCAGAAGCTAAGATATGCATTGTACCAAGGACCCACCCAAAGGAATGAAGACATCATGTATGAAGCTTGCACTTTGCACCTTAAGAAAACATGTAAAACTAGCTATATAGGGCTATGGAAATATGGAATGGAGAATAACATACCCACTCCATGTCTCATGTACAAGAATTGCCGTTAAATAAGCTAGTGATCATGTAAAACCAACTATATAGTGCTATGGAATAGAGAATAACATCCCACTCCATGTCTCATGTACAAGAATTGCCGCCATATAACAATCATGTAGTGATTTCCGCACCCTATAATTGATATCCAAACTCCATTTTTTTTAGTATTCACCCTTCATACTATGAAGTGTGAATATTAATCGAGGCTCAAATACTCAGCAAGAATTCGGGTAAACAACCACAATTTAATGCAGAAAAAAGATGTTCAGGACTTCAGGTTATGAACATAACTCTCTCTAACTCAACTAAATCAGATAATTCAATGATTATTCTACAGCCATCATGACATAATACCATGCTACTTTTCATAGTTTAATGAATCTTACTATGTATCATTATCCAAGCACAAGCACCAACAAGCAACCCTTTATCTAAAGTTTGCAAACCACATATTTCAAAACGCAGGATCGACAGCAGAGAAACAGCACAATATTCAAACAACATCATATATTCATATACAATCAAGCTAATAGCCAGCTGACAGAAAATAACTAGCAGAAATTAATGACAATTCAATTAGCAGATGAATTGAAGTGTGACAAACTAACCACTGGAAACTCTGACAGCCAAGCCAAAATCTGCAAGTTTCATCTCCCCTGAACTGGTAAGAAGAATATTCTCGGGTTTTATATCTCTATGCACAACTCCCATATCATGGCAATACTTGATCACAAGCATAAGTTCCTTCAATAAATGTGCGATTCGTGGTTCCGAGTACTTCTTCTCCTTCATCTCATCAACCAATCTCCCTCCAGAACACAACTCCATCACAAGATGAAAACAATCAGAATCTTCATATACGGCCTTCAACATGACAACCCCAGTATGACCCGATAAATGCTGCATTATCTCAACTTCCCTATGCACAGTCTCCTCGCCTTTTTTCAGAGTCTTACAGGCGTATTCGCGCGCAGTGGCTTTACACCGGCACAGCCAAACGGACCCAAATTTCCCTCGCCCTATGGTCTTGATCATAACATAATCATTCTCAAGTTTATTCTTTCTGCAACCAAATTGAGTAGCAACATCAATACACCCAATTTTTCTCTTCAAACCCCTACTAGGTTCAAGGGACGATAACCCACGTGAAGGCGGGGCAGTTGAAACCCCAACAATTCTATTGGTAGCACATGACGATCCATCAAATACATTACTACCCGCGTCTTCTTTACACTTCTTCTTCAACCTGGAGTAATCCTCAAGAGATAAATGAGATTTTATTGCAGACCCTCTATCATCACCGACAAAGTGCAAAGCGTTTGGGGTTTTATTTAGGTTTCCATAATCATCGTCAGTACCACTTCCTTTTCTTTTCTTTCTATTCATCATTTGCAAATCAACAGCATTGCCCTCAAAAATCAAAAGAATGGTTTCTACAATTAAATTTAAGAAAAGAAGAATTAATAAAATTTCAAATCAGGGAAAATATAGAAGCATGAATCTAATTAAAAAAGAAAGAAACAAACCTGTGCGATCAATGCGGCGGAGGATCCAGAGTATAGCGGGATTGATTTCGGAGACGAAACAAAAAAGGGAGAAGGAAGGCGAGAGATAATGAGATTGCTTGAAGATGCGAGAATCAGGGTTCAATTCGATGCGAGAATCAGGGTACTTGGTTGTTGATGGGAATTAGGAATTGGGATTTAGGAAGAAGCAAAATTAAAGCGATAGGCAAAAGCTTTCGTTTTATTTTTATTTTTTTTGATTAAAAAGCTTTCGTTTTATGGAATATATACGTAGATGGGCAAATTAAAGCGATTGGCAAAAGGACTCATATTAGTCATATACTCATATACTCTTCCCGCGTGTGTTTGGTTGAAATTGGTCCAGGTGATTTATAACAGGGTTTGGTTTAAATCTAGTACCATTTACATTATTCAATTACTTCCTTTGTTTAAAAAAAACGTAACAGTTAAATTTTTGCAATATTCACGTTGTATAATTTAACTAAGTTTTGAGCTTTACACATAATAAAAAATATAGTCAAATATAGTCAAGTGAGATCTTGTTAGATTCGTCTCGTTAAATACTATATTAATATCAACTTTTTATATTTTATTATTATTCATAATTATAAATATTAATGGTCAAAGTTTCGTCTCGGCATGTGTAAAATGTTGATTGTTGTATTTTTTTGGAACGGATGAAGTATCTAATCCGACTAATCATTGACCTAAATTCACATAATACTATTGACCTGAATTTGACCTGGCCTGAACTCAAATTATCTAATCATTAATGTGTGTAATAAATTAATAATGATTATTATGAACTTAAAGTTTAGTTTGCAAAAAACCAAATCCAACTCGACCCAATATAAAGGCTCTTGAACTTGAAATGGCTCTGCCCGATTGTCACCTCTAAATTTGTGTTTGTATATGTTGCATCCTATTACATTGGGAATTTCCAATTTTTCAATACGATTTGCAAAACAATCAAATGGCATTTTTAAAAAAATTTATTGAAAATATATTCTCAAATTATTCTCATATTTTTACTGACATATATATCTTTAATTTTACTCACAATTCAATCAAAATGCCATTTGATTTCTTCTTATTTTTCTCAACTTGAGAAACTAGGCACATCTTAGTATTATATTTGGATTATGTTGTTTTGATTGGAAACAAATTTTTAGGGGTCCATGATTGTAGATTATTTCATCTAGTAAGTATTTTTTTTCCTTTAAAATTATATTCTATTGTGAAAAACATATTTGGTTAAAAACTTAAAACAATTGCTTGCAACTTGTACACTGGTTTATTTCGGTTGAGTTTTTTTTATTGAAAATATATATTTCAGCAATATACCTAGATGTGGTAAAAGTAACCCGACCATAACAATCCTACTCGAGTTTCGAATTCACACAATATTATTGGCCCGAATAAGTCTAACTCAAACATGACTCGACCCAACCGAATTACTCGAACATTAATGTGTGTAATTTTGATTATTATGCCTTTTTAAATTTATTTGGAGAAAATTCAAATCCAAACCGGCCTGAAATGGTCGACATTCGCAAGACTTAACCACAATGCTAAGACTCACATTTTGCACTTAATTTATTGTTTTAAAAGTTGAATATTCCAATACTTCCTCCTTTAAAAAAAAAACAAACAAAAAAAAACAAAAGTTTACATTTTGGGATTTCAAAATAAATGCAATCATTTTTCTCCCCTTATATGGTAAACTGTTGCTACTGAAAAGAAATAATTACATAAATATTCTTACTAATTTTTTAATTGTCCCATCCTTATCTCTCCAATTCCTTAATTGTACTCAGTCTACTCACCTTCTCTGAATAATTTTTTAATTGTCCTCACTTTCTCTCACCAAATTTTTAATTGTCCCCATCTTCTCTCTCCATTTTTTTTAATCAACTACCTATCAATTTTCTTAATTACCCAAAAAAAAAAAAACATAGGAGTCTGTGCCATGAAAATTCTTGCATTTTTTTTTTGGAAAGGATAAAGTGTATGATTTAAAAAAAAACACATAATATGCTTTCGTCTAATTTTAAAAAAATCAAAAAATAGAATAAAAAAGGATGGAATATTTAAATTTCATAATACGATCAAATCATGGATGATGGATCAAATGAATTAAATCAAAAAAATCTAAACCTTACACATCATTTGATATGCAGTTAAATTCATATTTCTTCAATAATCAACACTAATAATTTTATATAGGATTATTTACTTTGAATAATCCAACCTTTTAACTTTTGGTAATGAATAATGCAACATTTAGATTATTAGCAAAAAAATCTTACCTTTGTCTATAAAATCTGATCAATGTACATGGACCTACAACAATAGATAATTTACATGTTTGCTTAAGTGACTGTTAGGGCATTAATTGACGGCTGCCCTTTTCTCACCGGTATAGTTGACGGTGATGCTTCTAACCTCTATTTCTTTTTGTGCTCTAATCATGCTCCAATCTCTCTCAAATCTGGTATTGGCCTTTTTGGCTCCCCCACAACTCTGATCTCCCCTTACGTCCTTTGCCTGTTTCAACCCTAATTCCTTAACTCCCACTTTCTCCCTCCTTGTTAAACCCTAATACGAAAACTTCTCTCTTTTTAAATCTCTTTCTTCGTTGAATTCTAGGCAAACTAAGCTTGATGGACCCCCCCCCCCCACAAAACCAGTTTTTGTCAAGTGGGTCAATATCGAAATTCGAGATTAGGGATGGTTCATAGGCGGTGGGTCGATTGAGAGGATTAGGGAGTTAACGTGGGACGATTTGAAGAGGGATGTGTCTATTTTGTCGGGGATTTTGGTTGCAGTGAAGACTTCCATGCCATTGACGAAGAGGGCAATGGTCAAATTTAGGTAAGGTAGTGTGACGACATTTCTACATGAGAGAGGTGTGTTGAAGGAGACAAAATCCCATTTCGGTGTTAGTTATGAATAAGGTATCATTGGAGAGGGTTGATGGGGTGAAGGAGAGGAGTAAGAAGAATAAGGAGGAAGAAAGAAATGGCCTCATGTTCTAGGTCAAGGTTCATTAATTGGATTTTAGAAGCAAATGTTAGATTATTCACTAATAATCAAAAGGTTGGATAATTCGTTACCAAAAGTTGGAAGGTTGGATTATTCAAAAAAATAATCCAATTTCATGTACAATGCTAATTTTAAACATAACATACACCATAAATATGTGTTGAGGCATTGTCATGCAAAAAAAATAAAGACATCTTAAATTGTAATCTTCTTTTGTTGTCCCATTAAAAATATATATATTTTTTAATAATAAGCACAAGCAAATATATACACTCAATATGGACTCAATCACTTCCCTGATCTACGAGCGGCGGTAGCCATATCATGAGCCTATGATATGAGGCCCTTGCTAACAAGCATAATTTTGCAGTAATGATAATCTAGAAAAATATTGTTAATAGTACTTAATAATCCTACTAGTTTTGGAGGCCATAAGTCACCATTTATCAATTGATGTACCATGATTCGGCTTTCGGCGATGTAAGGATGATTAATTACTTCTTCCAGGTACGCTTCCTTTGCTTTTAGTGAGACCTTTGAGTATTGCATAGCCTTCCGCTTGCAGCGCGGACGTTGCTCTCATGACTTGATTCCCCTTAGCGATGACATGGCCCTGACGTTGTATAGGCTCCATCAACTTGAACAACGTGTGGACCATCATGTAGGTGGGGGTCGTCCTCGTACAAAGCCCAAATCTTTAGCCATCATTGCGGCCTGGAAAGCTTGGGGGTGTTCGTCTATGAGCTCTATGATTCTCGAGTTGGATTGTTCGTCTTCTTGCAAACTTGAATTAGTAGAGACCACAATCAGTTATCCATTTTGTGACTGGTGGAAGAAGACTGCATTTCACTCTGATTCCTAGGTTGGAGGAACTCCAGATTCGCCTAATGATGGGACAATCACGAAGAAGGCGATCAATAGATCATCAACCTCCTCGCAAACTGGACGTCTTGATTCCACTAGTATATATTTCTCTTGTTGAGATTAACCTTAGTGAGGAGTGCTCCTCGTAAATTTCCATTATGTGTCAAAAAAAAAAAAATCATTTCAAGCCATTGTTTTACTTCTCCCTTTAAAACATAATGAGTAGCCATTATAAGCATTGAATTTTGACCACCAAACTCTTGGTATGAATTACACATTAGTTTATTAGACGCTCATTGCGGCATTGGCTATCACTTACGAAGTACTATAATTGTGACGACCCGACTCGCTTAAACCGGTGCGGAAGAAATCGACGAGTCGAATAGTCAGTTCTAACAAACTAAAATACTTAAAAATTAAAACAAAACCTCAAATTGAATATATACTAAATCCAAAAGTACAACACCCACAAGATTGTACATATCTAAATCCCAAATATCACTACTACTAATAACAGTATTAACTCCAAAACAATGTCAGAGTTAGAATATACAAGTATCACTACTATAATCCAAACTAGAAATCGTAAAACAACAATACAAGATCTAAATAACATCGGCACTCGCCCAACCCAAAGCTAAGCAAGAACATCATCATCAGAATTACCTGAAAAATAAACAACAGTCCACCATCAGCGGCGAGTAACATAACTGTCCCACCCTAACAGGGATACACATGGACATAGCATAAATCAAACAATCAAATCAAACATACTAACATGCGAATCATATCAAGTAATCATGCCGACTCGACTAACTTTAACCAACAATTAACATATCTTAAACTTTGGCGCAATCATTTACATACTAGACCGGACTATGCACGTACGAACGCATCTTACGCGATCGAACTTTCTACTATGCTAGGATTGAGAATCTTACTCCCAACCCCATGAAACCCATCTTACGGGAAATCCATATCTGAAGACGACATAGTAAGACCAGCAACTATCTCAATACCGCGGATAGGATAGGGGCAACGTCTTAACCCAATTCTTAGAATCTTACTCTAAGATTTAGGCGTCTAATAGTAAAATCAAGCTAAACTTTAACTTTAATTTGCATTCTTAGTTAATCTTAAGTTGCATCTTACGCCTTGACTTAAGAATAACATGTAAATCAACCAATCTTGGAACCTCAAATATCAACCTTTAACTTTCTTTATCTTTCAAGACTCGACCAAGAACTCATAAAGAACTCAACCAAGATTCAAGAACTCATTCAAGAACTCAACGATTACATCAACTTATAAACATCCAAACTTCACAAAACTTGAACATAATCAACATCAAACATGAAATTAACATAATCAATCATGAAATACATATAATCAAGTAAAAATCATCACAAAACCATCACCCAAAATTAGCTTATAATTCACACATAAAATGGGTACATAAACATCAATTCCTGTCTAATCTAATCATCGAATCTACCCTATGAATCATAGTATACCAACTAGGATTAGGATAGTATGTTACCTTGTTAAAGATTAAGCAAATAACACACAAAACTTGCTGCCCGGAAAAGTATTCACACAGCCCAAACCCACGCAGCAACACGCACAGCACGGCCTCAACACGGGTACCACCACGGACCACCACGGGACCATCGTGCACCACCACGTCTTCACACGAGCACCACCGTGCACCCTTGATCACCACGCAACACCACCACACGAGGCACCTCATGATCACCACACACGAACCAAACCCCAAAAACCGAACCAACCCAAGTCTTGAACAAGGCAATGATGGCTACTTGTGTTTTTAGTCACTTAAAGATCAATGGAAGTTGAATCTTTAAGTTTTGGATTTAGAAAAGATGATGAACAATTTAGGTTGATGGTGAATATGCCAAATAGGCGTGTGGGATGGAGAGCTAATGGAGGGAGTGTTTCAATTTGATTATGGCAAGTGATGGTTAAATGAGCAAAATAGTGTTTAAGCCTTACTAACAACCTCTATTTATAGAAGTTGTGTAATAACCCGAAATTTAGGGCCAGAAAATTTCGCGGTCTATTAAAATTATTTAATAATTCTAAGTCCAAAGGGCCCGCATATTTGGACTGTTTACTTTTATTTCGTCGATCTGGTCCGGGAACCGGGTCCCATAACCCATATTTAATCCCTCTTGGCCGGCCCCCTTATGTACTGGCCAGGGTTGTTTTCTTTTTAATTTATTATTAATTAAGTAATTTTATTATTTATTTAATTAATAATATTTTAAATATAATTTGAATCTGTAAAACCTAATTCAACTATATTTGCCTAGTCTCCCTAATTCACTCCATACACCCTATTATTACTCCCTCACTCACGGCACCCCCCTTGTGTTTTTTATTTATTTATTTATTTATTTTTGTTCCTCTTAAATTTAATTAGGGACAACCCTTCTATTCTTGGTTATCCTAATTTCAAAGCTCTAAAAAAAAACCTAAAGTTCTCCTAAGCTAGCCGTGAGTTTCAATATTCCAAAGGGGTGATTTTATTTTTGTCTTGCTAATCTAAGGTAACTAGATTTTTCCTCTTAAATTTGGTACAAGTTATTTGTATAATTAATTAGGATTGAGCTAGGAAAATTGATAGGATTAGTGTCATGTTAACCTAAGAATTTTCGAGTGTTGTCATATTATCTTTGTGTCGTTTTCTTGAATTCTTGATGTATCCTTGCGAATCTTTACATGTTTTAATTAATTTTATGCTTATAATAATTTATTTAAATGTATAATTATGTTGAATAATTGTATGGAAATTGTTGAATTTTGATCTTGATTATGTTCTTGAATGTTGAGTGATGCATGGAATATTATGATGATTTTTGTGATAATTTCTTGAATTATTATGTAAATCTTTAATGTTTAATTGATATATTAAAACCTTGAATTAAAAAGAATTATTTTTGTTCATAATGTTTACATATGTCGAGTGGCTCAAACATTAAAAGGGAAATAAAAATCTGATTTTTATGATTGAATCTTGTTAGATCTTGAATTATCATTACTAATCTTGAATTAATCTTGAATTTGATCATGTTATTATATTTTCTTGACATTGTTTATTGCCCTAAAAGCCGTGTGAAATTAGGAATAAAAAGGCTTGATTTTAATCTTGTTTTTGTTCAAATCTTGACAATTTAATGTTTAAGCATGAATTATTTGCTATTTATTAAGTTTCTTGACTAATTATTGATAATTGTATCTAATTAATTTAAAGTGTAAATTTTGGTATTTCCGTCCCAAAATGTCGAGTGGTTTGAGCTAGTAAAAAATAGGATTTTTATCATATTTTAGGTAATATTTGTTGTTAATTGTTAATTTGGATGAATTATTTAGTTGTTTATATGATTAATTGATGAATTTATTTAATTATTGTTTTTGTTATTAAAATGTCGAGTGGTCCCTTTAGTTTTGATCAATTTTAGTTTAATTTTTGGCTTATAATAATTTAGATTGTAATTTTAGGAATTAATATAGTTAAAGGAATTAACAGGGATAAGTTGTAATATGCAGGAAAGTAATAATATGACTAAAAGGAAAGGTTATAATATGATAAGAATTAGTGGTCTCACGATGGCCTCTAGATGAGATGATTGATAAATAGTGGTCTCACGATGGCCTTTAGAAAAGACAAGATACGATACGGACGCCCATTTGATGATACACGAGTCATCAGATCGGGTTAAGTCGAAGCCACTGCCCTATTGCGGTCTATGGGCAGTTCTGGATCTTAAGATATGTAGTCGTCTAAGTAGTAGTGCACGAGCTGCTATTTAGGGGTTATGGCCATAGCTTAGGCTTAGTTCTTGCAAAGGAGGGCTACGGGTTGAACACACGAGTTCTTCCCGGCATGTTTTAGGAAAGTTGGGGTGCACACGGGATCCTCAACGAGCATAATGACCGGTCCAATAAGACGGTTAAAAGAAGGGTTTTTGGGTAAAATATGACAAGATAGGTATTTCACAGGAAGGATTATGTTATATGAGTTTATGTGTGTTTTCGTGTATTATGTATTAATTTCGTAGTATTAAGTCTTCCGCTGTGTACGTCTGTTGTCTGTATTTCTGAATGTATTGTATCCGTATGTTGTCTGTATTTCTATACGTATTGTATGTGTATTTTATACGTATATTGTACGTATTTCTCACCGTATTTTGCAGGTATTTTATACGTATTGTACTCGTATTTTATACGTATTCGTATACGTATTTCTATACATATTTTTATACGTATTTTTTCTACGTATTCGATCCGTGTGTATTTTATATGTATATTGTACGTATTTCTAACCGTATTTTGCAGGTATTTTATACGTATTGTACTCGTATTTTATACGTATTTTTTCTATGTATTTTTCTACGTATTCAATCCGTATGTATTTTTGTACGTATTTCCATGTGTTTTTGCATGATTTTCTTAGTAGATCCTATGCTTTTATGCGACTAGCGGTCCCTCATTTAAGCGGGGCAGCCTAGTTACTCGCCACTGACGGTAGACCCCCCGTTTCAGGTGATGATGCTGAAACTTAGAATGGGCTTGCGTTGGCTCGGGCTGTGTGTTGTAGAGTTGATTAGAGTAACTGTGGTCTGTTTTGAGTTATTTCTTTTATTCATTAGTTAGCTGTTCCCAGCCTGTTGGGAAAGAACACTATTATTATGTATTTGGGTATTATTTTTAGACTTTTGGGATTTTATCCTCACTTTTTAGTTAATAAAAAGATTATTGAACATTATTATTAATATTATTTCTAAGCTTTATGTTTGGTAACGATCCATTTGTCGATTTCCTTCGTAAATCGACAGTCTATAAAAGTCAGGTCGTTACAAGTTGGTTAGGTGTGAACACAAGGCAAGTGGCAAAACTTGCCATATGACAAGGGGGGCCGGCCATGGCTAGAGCAAATGGGCCAAATTGGGCTTTCGATAATTAATTGGGCTAATTACACATTTGCATGATTAATCATGCCTAAATCGATTTGGCCCAACAATATTAATTAACTAATTAGAAATTTAAATAAATAAAATTCTAATTAATTAAATAATAATAAAATAAATAATAATCAACCAAAAATACAAATAATCGAATTCAACCGAAATTATTCACATAAAATAAAAATAAATAGTCCAAAATAGTTTTGGACCATACATAACATCACATAAATAACAAATAAATAAATGACAAAAATATCGAAAAACCTGGGCCATTACAATAATACCTATGGAGTATCATATAGCGCTAATTATTATTGTATTATTGGTTAAATGATATAGCTTTTCACTTTCGTGGATGGAACAATGGATACTTTTATAAGAAACAATGAATTATAGTTTTTTTTTCCTAAATTTTATTTATAAAGTAAGAAATCCACCGGCTTATTAATTGGTGATGAGTGGGCGGGAGTGAGCCAGGGATTTAACGATAAACAAACGTGAATTGTGCAAAGAGTGGGCGAGACATTTGTCTATAAATAATTTTTTTTAACCTTAACGGGGCGTTTGATTGTTGGTGATAAAAGGTAGTAATAGTAATGAATTTATAGTGTAATTTTGTTAAGGAGTGACCTTATAATTCCAATGGAAAACAAATTTTCATTTCCAAGCTTCAATTTTCTTCCCATTTTTTATTCTCATCCATTACTATTGGGGATGGTGATATTTGGTGGGAATGAATATTTGTGAAGAAAATTAGATAAATTGGAGTTAAACTAGTTACACCATGGGAATGAATTTTGATTTTCATCCCAAATTTAGTTACACCATTTATGACTATCTACCAAATGGGCTACCATTTATCATTTAGTTATGGATTTTTTGTTATAAATTTTAAAAAAGATTTTAGGAGTGTTTGGCTAAGTGTTTGATAAGATAGAATTGTAAATAGAATTTTGTACCAAAAACTCTCATCAAAACTTTCAATAAAAAAATCGAGTATCAGTTTTTTCTTTAGAGTTTTGGAGTGAGAAAAAAAATTGAATAATTTGTCCACATATTTAAACTAAAAATTATTTTCAAACGATCATATATGTCATTCTTGTATAACAAAACTCAAAGCAATCAATTATATGTTACCAAACAACTTTCCACAATCTACTATTTAAATCAGCAATCAAATTATGTAAACAAAAATTAATATTCTAACCACAAACTTTAACGTATAAACATAAACTCTAGTCACCAAATAGGCTCTATTCGAGGGAAAAACCACGAAGCTCTAAATTTCATTCCTTTCTTGACTCCCAAGCTTGAAGCCTTGAGTACAGAATGTTATTACATCTACTAATTTCACTGGTTTATGATTTGAAAATTTATCGTCTCTCTCACCTCCCCTGACTACATCAGCTCACCATTCTCTGCTTTGCCATCTCCTTTCTCGTCTATTCCATTAGATTTTGTATAATTTAGAAGAACTTTTTTTTTTGGGGTACTTCCAACTTCAAAAGATGAGGAAAATCAGCGTTATTGGGCTTGCCTCAAAGTCTTTGACCCGCATTTTTAATGTGAGTGATCAATTAATTTTGTTTCTGATTTTTAGATGATTAAATTTGATGCTCATTTCAGTGTTATTGTGCAGGCGCGCGGGTCTTTTTACAGTACTGTTGAAGGAAGGCAACAATCATTATACAAAAGTAGTGTATTGTATTCCTTTCTTTATCTTGTTTGTTTTCGCCCTTTTGGTTTGTAAATTAAACTGGTTGCTAGTTTAATATTACTCCGCATAATGGATTGGTGGCGTTCTGTAATACTGTTTGGGTTTAGGATTTTGCAGTTATAGATATGTAGCTGGATTAGATGGGATTCCTTTTGGCAAATCAGTATATACACTTTCATTAACAAAGCGCTATTTCCATGCCACAGGTTCAGTAATTTCATTATGATTGCAGTATTTCTGAGTTGCCCTTTTGTGCCTACTTAGAATTTGATAGTTTAGATTGCTTGTATTTTTATGTTCCCCTAGGGTCGTTGCACGCTAGTAGTCGAAATTATTACGAGATTTTGGGTGTCTCAAACGAAGCCAGTCGGGATGAGATTCGAAAGGCTTTTCATGAGGTGAGTATCACTGTTTTCGTTGCTTGCATGGGTATTGTATATGCTTTTAGCTTTACTGAGGTCAAAATTTTGTGTAATTTCGAGCTTTGACATTCTAATCAATCAATGTCAGTGCCTTTTTCTCATATGATTGGGTTGACAATTGACATATCAATGATGTTTTGAACTATTTTGGGGAAAGTCATACCAGTGAGTTTGCAATGTATCGAAGTTGTGAGGTTGTGGATTTATGGTGATTTGTTCGTTGTAATTCTTTGATGGCTTGTTTGTGACGCTAATAAAGAGATTGTCTCTGGTTTTCTGGATCTTTCACTGCAGTACACATCACATCCTAGTGGGGCTAGTGGTGATGTTGACTATAATAGCTATAAGAGTCAATACCCACAACTTCTTGATAGAGAAAAAGTATATATGAGATGATCTCATCTGGTCTAGCATGCTAAACAACTCTTTGTAGTTGTAAAGCATATGTTATGAGATCATCTGCTTACGTGTTTAGTCATGAAATCCAACAAGCTAGAATTAGAATACTAGAGAATAAGACAATTCTTCCTGCTCCATAGAGTCTAGGTTGTGCGGCTATCAACACTGTTATCTAGACTTGAACTTTCGAACTTTTATGAACATGTGATAAGTGAGGAAGTATTTATCTGAAATTCATTTTTGATGGAGTCATTATCAAAGTTGAGGAGTACAAGCAAATTTTAATTTATCTTCTACACCTTTTATTTTTGTTTTGCTTTATCAATTCTTTTAGGATAGGATGGGGTTGCTGGATGGTGGGTGAGAAGTAGGGTGTTTTTTCTCCTAAAGTTATGGCAGTTTTCCACTCTTTTCTTGGATGCTTAGTGACCTGAAAAACAACCCTACAGGATTGATTGACAGATGATTTGGTGGCCCCCATACCCCAAGTAATCGTGGCTATTTTATTAGGCTACAAGAGGAGTACAATCTTAATTAAAGTATTAGAAAAGAGCTAATGTGGGAAGCAAATTTGTATTATTACACATACAGTAGACGTTGGAAGGGGTTTTCTCATTTTGTGCACGTGTTTTGAAGATTGAACACTTGGAGATGAAAATTAAGTTAAAAAGTTTTTCTAATTAATGATCGTAATGACTAATTGAAGCCGATGTGGGTGGGTGAACCTACTTGGTGTGCCTTGGTCATATTGTGGTAAAAAATAGTGATTTATTTTTTCAAGCACTAGTATAGTGTAGTCATTCCACATGATTGTTTTGAGATTAGTGCTTCCGCTTGGATTGTTTATCTCCATCTCCTCCTCATCTCTTACAGTCTTACATGTGATTTTTTTGAAAAATTATTTTGTTTCTAATATTTGGATTTTGCTTAATAAAAACTGCAGTTAGCCAAGAAGTATCATCCAGATACGAATGAGAATACTCCTTCAGCAAAGAAGAAATTTCAAGAGATAAGAGATGCTTATGAGGTTTCTATGAGTAGTGGTCTTTTACTCTTTTTATAAGTACGTCTTTGATGGGTTTTCTAAACTAATGATCTCTCTTATTTGCTATTGGCGTTATGGTTGTAGACTTTGAGCAACACTGAGAAAAGAGCCCAATATGACTTGGTAAGTATCGATTTCAAGTATTCAGCTTCTTCTTCTTTTTGTATTTTTATTCATGGCAAACATTCTTTTTGTCACTTGATATGTATCAACGTCACTCCATTCACATGTAGTAATTTTTTAAACTAAAGCTGTTGGTTATGATTACTTATTCCTCATCTTAGCAGTCTATGTATATGAACTATTTGCAGATATTTCTTAGCAACGAGCACTTTTTGTAATTGACATTGCCTATTCTTTTCTATTCAGAACCTAAACATGGGTTCGGGCTACGGAAGGCATGCTTCTGGTGGCAGGGGTTCAGAAAATGTACAATATGATTTTGCTGATGCTGAGGCATTTAGACAGGCTTATAAAACTCATTTCTCAGATTCATTCCATAAAATATTTTCCGAGGTATTTTTGTTGTTACTTATTGGTTCCACTTTTGCTATAAAGAAAGCATAAATATTAATTTTATGCCTGGATCATTTTATTTGCACATTTGGTGCTTTAGGAGCCTGATATGTTCATAATGCTTTCGTCTATTCAAATCCTGTTCAAGGATTATAGATTCTTGATTGAGCAATGGTGTTGTTTGTTTCTTTCAGATATTTCAAGATGAAGTGGAGAATTTTGCAGCTGATACTCAGGTCCAAATGTCTAGAAAACTCATTTTTCTTCTCATAAAACAAAAATTCTTAACCCTTTTTTCCCCCACTTTTTAGGTTGAGCTCTCGCTTTCATTTTCTGAAGCAGCAAAAGGTTGCACGAAGCATCTGTCTTTTGATGCATTCATTCCTTGTGATTCCTGCTGTGAGTTTCAAAACCTTGACTGTAATTTTGACTCTTTATAAATTCTTACTTTGCTGTATAGCAAACTTTAGATGGATAATGTCCTCTGGGCTTAATTGGGGCTTATCAGAAGCCAGTTTCAGAGGGCGTACGCCTAGTGTTTGGAGAAATGTTCAGAGACAAAAGATATATCTGGTTGTTGACTTTTAGCATCATTTCATTTTGCTTTATTCGGAGTAATTTTGCTGCTAAGTCTTGACTCTTGAGTTTCACTCATATTCTTAATTCTTAGCTCTGATCTGAGGAATGTTTTGGTCAGTGTCTTTATAGGGACTGACTTCAATAGTAGGCACTATGCCTTGTGTGCGTCTTTTCCTCAGAGGAGAATTTTTTTAAGTTCCAAAAATTTCGATAACTTAATTTTTCTGAGATTACCACAGTGCTTTCACAGCCATAGATTGATTTGTGTTTTATTTTGTAACCAAAAACTTTTAAATAGATTTCTTCCCTTTCCATCCTACTAAAACTGATTTCTTCATGACATGACTTGTGATTTAGATGGCCGTGGTCATCCTATTGATGCAAAGACTAGAGTTTGCCCAACTTGTGATGGGGCTGGGAAAGTAAGTTCAACAAACTTGTGCATATGATCTTCACTCATTCTTGTTATCATGGTATTTTTTTTTAAAAATAAAAATTTTAAACCATGCTCTAGCTTAGCTCTTCCAACATATTTTGCTTCAAAAACAAACATTGTGTGCAGGTAACTATCCCTCCATTCTCAGCCATCTGTGGCACTTGTAAGGGCTCAAGAAGAGTTATTACTGTAAGTAGTAGAATTCTTATATGTCACTAGATGTGACAAGCATATGCTTTCAACTATTTGACTACGTTATACGAGTGGTTTGTACATTTGATTTGCAGGAAAAATGTGGGAACTGCAAAGGACTTGGGGTGCTTGAAGGTGTTAAGGAAGTTCAAGTTACAATACCCGCTGGTTAGTGATGTCAACTACTTGGGTATCATATTTACCATTTAATTTTGACAAACAGAATGAGAATGGATCTTGTAATGCATATAGTTATGGTTTTGGGCCTTCGTATTTTTAAAAGGTTTCAAGCTTCACCCCTACATGGCTACATGCAGTTCCGATTTGACTCAGAATTATTTGATTAGCTAGGAACTTCCACAAAGGAGGCTACAAGAATCTATGGTCTTAAGATTAAGGGTTAGGAATATGATGAGTGTTTGTGAGTCATGTTTCTTTGAATCTATTGTGTCTTCTTAGAATTATTTAACCTTCCAATGCTCTTTAGCAGAATCCCAGGAAAATTTGATAAAAGTCAAAATAGTCTAGCACTGTAGTGACGACCTTTTACGTATCCTTTATCCTCCACCCTTTCCATTGAATAATTGCGTTATAAAATTTTAAATCCCAATTTCTTTGAACTTTTAGGTTGCATCATTTGTCATCTAAAAATTTGTGCAGTATGTTAGTGTGTTGGTTTTTTTCAAGGTCAAGGGTTTTATTCTCCCCTTTTTTGGTGTTGAGTTGGGGCATATAAGCACTTAGACTCATAGTTTTCCCACTTACAGCCCTTTTTAGGTTCTTTGAGGGCTTAATTTGTTGTATATATATAATATATGTGAACAGGTGATTCATGCTTACTTCTTATCCTGGAGTGTACTCATCCTGGAAAATAAAATCTGATAACTAACCTAGTTTATCTTGTCTGCTAATTAGTGCCAGTCTTGTGGTTTAAACTTTTTTGACCTCTATGCCTGAAACTGTTTGTTTGCATGCCTTGGTTTGTCTGATTGTCTAGGTGTGGATTCTGGTGACACTATCACTATCCCTAAAGGTGGTAATTCAGGGGGTTTAGGAGCAAAATCTGGAAATTTGTATATAAGACTAAAGGTATTTTTGCTCTACATGACCCCTAGTATTATCAAAAGGCAGGTGCATTATCTTCCAACTAATATAGTAATATATGGATACTGCAATTGACCACGGTCAATTGGGAAATTTAATTAAATACTGCATATGCAGTATTTAAATAAATTGCATTTATCCTTATTTATCTGAGTATTACATACCATTCTCTACACTTCTGACGTAGAATTTCTGTCGAATCCTTTGATACGGGTATCATGTTGGCAATATGGAAATGTTCATAATTTAGCTTATTAAGTACTAAAAATGACCGTTTTTTTTCTTTGCACAGCCTAAAATTGAAATTTGGCCCATATTTTTGGGTGAAGGGAGTATGATTTTTGATATTTTAGTTATTTCTGGCTTCTTTCTTAACTCCATTATCTTATCTAGGATATCTCTTTATTGGGATAGTGGGAGGCAAGGAGTATGCCTTGTGTTGAAGAAGATTCTTAAGTTGATGGGAAAAATTTAATTTCTAATGTACCTGCGTGCTGCACCTTCTGTAGTAAATGATTCTTTGAGTTCCTTTCCACAACTATTATTTTATTTCTCTACTCCCATCCCCACCCCTTTTTAATTGAAAAGTTTGAATTATTTTTGAAACTACAGTATAGTTAGTTATGGCTTATGAGCTCTTATTTTGATTTTTCTAATAAATATATTTATTAGAAGAAATTTCAGATAGTCATGCACTCGTTCTGTTTGCTTTATTCTCTGAATGACTATGATACTTCGGTTTATGAATAAGTTTGACATGTTTTCACAATCAATTAATGCCTTTCACAGTAAATGAATTCTGATTATTAATTTAGTCTGGAGTAGTTTCTGCCTTTCAAGTCATTTAAAAAATTGATAAGATTGATAAAGTGGTTATGCTTTATAAACCGCCCTTGATAAACAGAATTTTTATTTAATAGGGACTCTAGGGAGCATTTCATGGTAAGAGTTGATTACATTAGCACTTTGAAGATGTTAAACTACATGTGGTTTTTTCTTCATTTGTTGCTCCATGCTAAGGTTGTTATAGATCTTTCAGTTAAGTGTCTACTATTATGCTTCCTTTGTTGAATTCATGTTTTATAGTAGTTTTTGTGTCCTAACACCCCATTTGGCCCCATTTTTCTTTCTCTATGTAGGTTGCGGTAGATCCTATCTTTAGTAGGGATGGTGCAGATATCTATGTGGATGCAAACATAAGTTTTATACAGGTAATAGAATTCTTGTTTTTATTTCCTTCCCACAGGCCACAGGTGTGACTGTCAAAGTCATCATTTGAGCGGCTGGTCTATCAGAAAAAAGGGAAAGAAAAATAACTAAATGGAGTTCTGGATGCTTTTACATGCTTCAGCTGTGGCTCCTAGAGTATATGGTGTTGCATCCTAAATGTAGCCTTGCTGTGCCAGTGGGTACTGTTGTTATATGCTTTATCATCTCTGTTTTCTAAAATCTATGACATAGCCTGTATGCTATGAAACTATATTTTGAGGGGGCAGTAACAAAACTTGTGTGATTTGACAAGAAGTATATGATGTGAATGCCCTTAGCATAGCATATCCACTTGAATGGATGTGCTATTCTTTATAATTTCCGTCACCACTCATGTGGATGGCTAAGTGAAACTAATGAAAGAAATATACATGTTTTGCAAGTGTAGGTGTAGGTGCATTACTTTGGATATTTATGTGGCCTATTCTATCGCAAGTCAACTGAAAACTCACTGCCATTCCCCCAAGTTATTATAGGGACCATTAAAAAATAGAGGTATAAAGAGGATGACAAAATTAATGGTAATTTAGGTAGAATAAAGTAGGTAAATGACAAAAATCTTGACAAAATAGGTAGAATATATGTGAACCTCACATGCCAAAATAATAACGTAACAAGTAAATTGAGACATCTAAATAAGGAAAATGTAGCAAGTAAAAAAAGATTTAGGGAGTAACAGTCAAGCTGCAAGTGTAATGCATTGTAGTAATTTGAGCTATTTTTTTAGTTCTTCCAAGGCTCCGGCTTATTGTTCACTATTAGTAGAGCTTGGACTGTAAGACATGGTCATACAACCATTGTCACTCTGGAATTTATCAATTTGTGGGTAACTGTGCATGCTATACCATCATCTGATGTTTGACTCCTACAGGCTATGCTTGGTGGCAAGGTTGAGGTACCCACTCTGACAGGAAAGGTTTTATTGGATGTATGAGAATCTCTATCCCATTGCAACTCTTCAAGTAATTTGATTTTTTGATTTTTTACCTTCTAATTTGTGCTTCCGTTCCAAAAAAAAAAAAAAAACCTTTTATGTTTTTCTTTCTTAAATTTCTGCATATGGGTTTCTTCCTTTTGTGCTTTGCCTCTATAGCTTGAGCTGCTTCCTTTTAATTATTTGTGTAATAATTGGTTAATACAGCATGTAATCTTATCTTGATTGATATTTGGAAAGCTATGCTCTAACTTGCTTCACAATATGCATAATGAAGAAGCTTACCAAATCCACTCTTATTGGAGTAACTGCAAGTCCTGATTTTCGTTTTGTTTATAGGGGCGCCATCTACGCATTAGTGAGGCGTTATTGTCTCTTTGAGTTTTTTTCCCGTTTAGATGAAATTTGTTAATAAGCCACCTTGTGACTTATAATCTTTTAGAAAAGAAATTGTAATTTACAAACTTTTCAAATACAAGTATACAACAACAACAATATCAAAGCCTTATTCTCGAAAAAATTTGGGGTCGGCTAGACATGAATGAAATATATGTATCACTCATTCACTCAAGTCATTCACATAGGTCATCCTTCTCCAATATTCCCTATATACCGCTAAATTTTCATCAAGTCCCAACAAACTCATGTCATCCTCAACCACCCTTCTCCATGTTTTTTTTGTCTTCATCTACCCCTTACCTTGTCTCCTCTTTGCCACTCTTCAAGCCTCCTTACTGATGCATTATATGCTCTCCCTCTTACATAACCAAACCATCTTAGTCGATTCTCCCTCATTTTGTCCCCTATGAAAGTAACCCTAACCTTTTCCTAATAAATTCATTCCTTATTCTATTTCTTTTTATTATATACTCACACATGCATCATAGCATAAGAATTTCTGCCACATTCATTTGATGCACATGACAATACTTCAAAGCCCAGCATTCTGCACTATAAAGCAATGACTGCCTAACAGCTGTCCGTAAAATTTTCCCTTTTTTCTATGTGGCATACTGGCATACCACGATCGCATATAAACCCAAAATCTCAGTTCCACTTCACTCAACCCGATTTGATCCTATGACATCTATATCCAATTCACCACCATTTTGGAGAATAGATCCTAGATATTGAAAAAATTTAGAACCCTGATTACTTACCCCATCAAAAATGATCGCATTTGTCGCATCTCCTCTTGTCATGGCAATTTTGTACTCCAAATTCCCTGTTTTACTCCTGCTAATGTAAAACCTCGAGATTCCAACTTATTTTCCACGCCTTCTTTTTTCATCAATTAGCACAATATTGCATGTAAACACCATGCATTTGACTTATTCATAACTATTGCAAAAAGAAAAGGAATTGGGCAGAGCCTTGATGTACTCTAATTATGACAGAGAATTGTTCTGTTTTACATGCACTGGTCGTACACTTGTGCTAACATCCTTATACATGGCCTTAATGATGTTAATGTATTTCTTTGAAATAGCTTTCCTTGTTAAAGCCCACCAAGTACTTTTCTTGGTACCTTATCATAGGCCTTTTCCAGATCAATAAAAACCATATGCAAATCATTTTTCTTATCCTTATAGTTTTCCATGAGTTGCCTTATGAGGTGGATTGCCTCCTTTTTTGTCCTCCTTGCCATAAAGCCAAATTGATTCTCCGAAATCTGTACCCACTTTCTTAACCTTGATTCAATCACTCGTTCCCAAAACTTCATAGTATGGCTAATTAGTTTAATCCCTCGATAGTTGGCGCGATCTTGGACATAACATTATCACATTTATATGGGATTAGGGTACTTTTTCTCCGCTTAGAAAGCATTGTATTACTTCTATAAATCTAGTTGAAGAAAGTGGTCAACCACTAATTCCCCTTTCACCCAAGCATCTCTAGACCTCAATAGGATCTTCATTTGATCTGATTTCTTTTTTTCGATTCTATCTTTTTAATGCCCTTTCGACTCCATCCTTCTGAATTCTTTTCATAAAATCCCAATTGACCATTTCGTGAATGATATTAACATCTCTAATATCTTGCCCTCGGTACTTATTAAACTGCCTTCTTTTGCACGCCATGTGTGCGTGGACTAAAGAATATTTATTTACGTCAATAAAAAAATTCATTATTTATATCATAAGATTATTTATCCCTTAACTTATTAAGATAAACCAATGATATTATACTCTTATACATCTAGATATTTGCTTAAAGACGTATTTTAATTATTGTAATAATCTAATTATTTGTAATAAGATTCTAAAAATAAAACAAGGAAAAACATATTTTAATATGTTTGAATACTTGTAAATTAAAATTATTTGCCCATCTTCTAACTTTTATAAATTAAGATTCAACTATTGAAAATTTGGAGATGTATAAAAACGAATATGCAATTGAAAATGAGCAACAAATTATTTAGAAGATTACAGAGAATTATTAAGTATTCATCAAATTCTCACTTATTCACATAATCATAAACTAACCTTTTCTCTTTCGTCCACTCATCCTACAATAATGAATAAAAAAAATCATTCACTATACTATATCAGCTATCAAATTTCTACTACAATCAAAAGGTAGAATTTTTATATGAAAAACTATATCAATGGTTGTCTATTTATAGAATATTCAAAATTATGAATTTTGGTGTGTTTTTATTAAATTTTTACTAATTACTTTTTTTTTTGTAATATATATATATTTTTAAAATTTCAACTTATGATAACCTTCCTTAATAATTAAAGGTAATGTTTGTTGAATATTTAAAAATATTTGGGGGGCAACAAAGACTTTTTGGGGGTTACACCATGGCTCCCCCTTGGCTTATATAATAACGATAAGTTCTCAAATATACTTTCCATCTTCCATTTGTCTCCTTATTTTCAACCCAAACCCTTTGGTTAGCATCCTTAACATAACAGTCCCTATATCCCTAGTCCTTTTGTCCCACATACGAGCAATTCTATAATTGTCCTTTCCCCCCTCTTCTGAGTCCAATATTGCATGAAGATCTTGATTTATCTTTGCTTTTGCAACCTCTTTTTTTTTGCTTCTCCGGGCCTTTTTATATTTCTTATAGTTTCCTCACAACGACATTTTCTTATCCTTTGTTAGCACCTTTGTTTGCTCTTCATTACGTGTTTCACTTTCTCGTTCCACCAAAATGTATCCTTAGTTGGTGGCATACCTATTCCTTTTGACGTTCAGCGTACCGCCTTTATGCATTTTGTCCAAGTTAAGTTTAAATCCAAATTCATATCCATAGACCAAATGTCCATATTACCCAATTTATCCACAAATTCTAATTTTTACTCTCCTTGAGGCTTCCAGCACTTAATTCGAGGCTCCAATTGTGGTCTACGTTTCCTTATGTATCTTCTTGTGTCGATAATCAAGCACCACCAATCTACTTTGCATTGCCGTACTTTCGTAAGTATTACTTTACAATCAACATAACTCTTTCTCAAGCCTTCCTTACTCTGGAAGAAATCCATTTGACTTGCTTGAACCCCACTTCTATTTGTCACTATGTAAGAGTCTTTTCTCAAACCATTTGTTCATTATGCACAAATCATATGCAAGCGCAAAGTCCAAGATGGTCTCTACTGGTTAGTTTATGTCCCTAACACTAAAACCTCCATGGCTCCATGCATACTTTCAAAGCTATGCCTCTTAGAGCCTACATGCATATTTAAATCGCCACCAATTGTCACTTCTCCCTTAGATGCATGCTGCACCACTTCCTCTAAATCCTCCCAAAACTCTTCCTTAATGGATTCACTCAATGCAACTTGTGGTGCATAAACACTTATAATAGTCAAGACCTTATCCCCTATAAATTGCTTAATGCTCAAAATCCAATCGCTCTTTTTGCACACGTCCATTACATCTTTTCTAAATTTCTGTTCCATGAGAATATCCGTTCATATCTCCGTGAATCGTTTCCAATGTACTAAGCTTCTTAAAAGCAGATCCAACCATTTCCCTTGCCTTTTGTCCAACCTATTTTGGTCTCCTGAGTCTTGGAGACATATTATATTGAATTTTCTCCTTTTCATAACCTCTACCAACTCTGCTGGTGTTCCATGTCCCAAAACGTGCACCTGTCCTTGATACGGGAGCCCTTGCATATTTGACAACATCCCCAAGAGCTGGGATATCGCGTCGCTTCGAGGGGCGATGACTTAGCAACCCTTGCATACTTTTCAGTATACCCGGGTCTATGAAGTGCATCATGTCCATGATGTCCATGATATGTGGCAAATATTTACAACTGGTTGCAACAAGCCTATTGCCAACCCTCCTCCTTTATCTCCGCTTGGGACCAGCAATGAGTGCCACACAAGTGACCCTCACAGGCGGAGTTAATTACTACCTTTTCAAATATTTTTTTTAGTTATTGCCGCATCTTGGCAAAGTTCGATGGATTGTTTTGGGTATTAAAAGCACAATTTAGGTCCAAAAACACTTGTGAAAACTAATTACATATTATGACATGGGAGTAAATATTGAAAAAGGTGGCAACAATTAATGAAAGCACTTGAAATGGGAGTAATTTGCATTTTTCTTTCTGAAAAGTTGGTCACAAAATTGACTAATTGACTAAGTAGTGATTAACTAAATTTCCTACTTTTTGTAAGTTGCTATAAGTGAGAGCGGAATTAAAGTAGTGCCTTGTAAATTTGTTATTATTAAGCTTGGAGAAGAAGCTAGGAAGTTACAGGAGAATTTATGTAGTTGGAGCAAATTATAGAGAGGAGGGAGAGAGGGGGGCGGGGGGCAGAGGGGTGGATGAAAGTTACTGTCCCGTTGGTATTTGGGAGATAGTTAGCCTCTTGAAAGCTCTTGTTATCATTTATTCATTTTATTTTCTACAACTACAGTTTGTCCTCCATAACCATCATTTTCCTGTTAATATTCTTCATTAGATCAGTCCAAGCCATGTTAATTGATAGCAGACTGAATTCCTTTATTCTCAATGGGAACATTGTTTGCACACCTTTGTACATGTATCCTTTGATCTTCAAAGTGATCAGATTCTAAGAAATATGATAAAAGCCCTTTCAATCAGCTAGAACTCTCACCTAGTCTGAATTTGAAATCTAACTTTGGCTCTGTTTCTGGTAGATGCAATTAGAATTGAACTTTACTAATTTTGATAAACTGAAAACCTGAAATTACCTCTGCAACTGATCTGCTAAAAAAATGAACCAATACTAAGGTGTTAGCCATAACAATGGACATTGTATTAGGATATCTATGGCAATTGTAATGTATATCATGCTCTCATGGATCGATGATAAAGTCCATTATATATTTATGTCTGAATAGAAAATCAAGAAAGTACACTAGGAAAAGTAAAAGAGAAGTAGATACAACATACAAGTAATCAAGTATATATAAAATTCTAAATAAGGATGACTGCACTTGGCCTGGTGGCTTGCAATTAGGGTCAGCTGAGCTTGGGCATGATGCTCACCACTCGCCAGAATGATTGTAGTTCTTGATCCTTTCTTCTTGTAGTCGGCTGATTTGGGCGCATTGTCTTCTATATTCTCGGAAACAATTTCTGATTGAGCTAACGGTAGGAATGAAGGCATTAGGAAGTGGGAAGAAGAAGAGGGGAAGTCAGCTTCTGTGAAATAAAAAGTTAGGACTTATAGCTTTTTTTAATAGGTTTAATAATATTAGGTCTGTCATGATTCAGGTTGAATTGAGTCGGACTTCAAAGTTTGAACTTTTTTTAACCCAATCCATAATTTGGAAACTTTGTTTTATATTCAGATTAGATATTTTTTTGGTTGGTATGTGGGCTGTTGTCTTCTGATCTGGTAAGATTTGGCTAGTACTTGTATTAAACTATTATCCATGGTCTCAGTTCAATCACAATAGGAGTCGCTTATAGACTTATAGTACAGATTGGTCTATGTAGATTCCACTTAAGGACTGAGATTTTGATCTCTGGTAATAGACACACCTTCCTCCATCAATAGATGTAGAAAATGGCTAGCCCTCACCCTCTCCCATTGGCCATTGCTCTGGTTATTAGATGCTGGTTAGCTTAACTATCTCTTGAAGATTATTTATACAATAATAAGACCTTCCCTTTTTATGTTTCTGTTTCATAGGCTTGGCTGTTTCTTTTAGGTACCCAAGGGAGTCCAGCCAGGACAGGTTCTGATGCTACGAGGAAGAGGTGAGTATTTTACATAATCTCATTGCATAGTCATTAGTTAATTTAGTCCTGTTTTTTGGATGTCAGTAGGGAAACATCTCTGTAGTTAATTGAGGAATACTTTTGGCAGGGTTACCAAAGCATGGTTTTCTTGTCAATTATGGTGACCAACATGTTCGCTTCTGTATAAACTTCCCCAAGTAAGCTTTCAGATTCCTTACCCAACCTCTGGGGCAGTTACTTTAGTCAGATATTTAATATGTATACGTTTTGCTCTAAATCTTCTTTTTGGCTTTCATTGATTCTCTCTCTCTCTCTTGTTTGTGCATGTGTCCTGGGAAGCACCTTTTTTAATTTGCTAATTTCAGAAACCCTTTGGACCTATATAAGTCTATAAGCAACACAACTAACATGTTCCCACGTTATATGGGAGAATTGGGCTCCTCTTCATATCCGGAAATCTTAAGCCCCTAACAAACACAACTAACCTGTTCTCAAATCAGACATATAGGCCTACATATGGTGGAAAAGAAATTAGGAACAATGCCTCCATTGGTGGCTGCCCTACCAGAAGCCAAATAGTATCTGAGCCTCTGAGGTATCGGCTTGGTGGGTAAAATTTTGTGCAGTGTTGATGACTATGATTTGTGTGTTAAATTTTCATGTTATTTTCTTTTCTTATGAGATGGGCTTTAGCTGGCCTGCCATTTTCAGGCATCTAGTACAGTAGTACTGTCCCATGTGCACACGTGAAGGCCTCGCTTGGCCTCCTCTTGAGGCAAATCAATTCCCTCAAGGCCTCAATAATCTGCATAGTTTCTCTGGACGTTATCTGATTGGGAATCAGGGATATTCCTAGTTCTCACTGAGTATCAACAAGACATATTCTAATTGGGAACCAAGGATATTCCTATTTATCATTGTTCTATCAACAAGACAACAACTAATATAATCGAAAACTATTGGTTTTTGCTTCACTTTATTATTAACAATACATTTTTATGGCTATGTGCATTGTGCTATCCTCTAAGTTTTGATTAGGTTCTCAATAGATTGTGTTCTTGAATTTCTACCTTAGTGTTTGTATTTTTTTGTTGCCCTTAACTGGCAAAGGTGATAATGGAGAGAGTTCGTTGCAAATTAATTTCAAAATGGGCTCAACTTTAGCTCAGTTCGTTTTACAACTCCCTGAGTCTTTGAGCTTAGAAATCACAGGCTCGGGCTGAACTCAAGCTTATTGAATCCAAAGTTCTTATCTCTGCCGCTAATTAACTTTTTGGGTTTTGTCAGCTTAAAGCAATGCTCTTCTATTGTGAAATGTGCATTTACATGAACATTGGATTCTTATTTTTTTTTTGGTGAAAATGGACATTGGATTCTGATATATTGCATTTGATCTTTATTCTTTTAGGAAGGTGAACGAACGCCAAAGAGCAATACTTGAGGAATTTGAGGAAGAGGAAATATCTCGCGAAGAAGTATCATCTGAAGCAAGTTGGTGAGCCATACAAAAACAGTTTTGCTCTCTGACAACACTTTTAGGAATTAGAATCCTCTCCATTTCCTATCTTAAGATTTCGACGCCTAATTTAACATTAAAATAAAAATTGCAAAAATTCCCTCTATCTCCCATTTCATATATTCTTAACCATTGATTTATGAAATGGACCATCCATTTCGTAAAGAAAATGGAGGGAATCTTGACTCCACTGTTAGCTTTTAGTCAATAGTGGAGTACTATGTTTTATGGTGTTTTTTGTGTAGTGTAAACATGTTATATATATATATATATAGGGTTGGGTTCCGGTGAGAAGCACTCTTATTGTGAGAAGGTGAGAAAGGTATAAATACATTATATATTTATATACAAGATAAAGGTACAATGAGTATGAACTATAAGTACATTGAATATGTATTACAAATACATTAATTTATTATATACTTAGATACATCAAATAACTATAACAAGTACATCTACTAAATACCCTATATACATCAAGTTCTTAAAGCATAACAACTCAAAAAAATTTACTCTAAAATCGGAATATTCATCTTCCTCGATCAAGATCTTCATACTTCTCAAAGCATCAATCGTTACATACTAAAGTAAATGAAATAGCATGGATGAATTAACTGAACACTATTATTACTTGAACATTCACAAGAAATATTAGAATTTTGGGGCAAATCAGAATACATCCTGAATATTAGAACATCCTCAAGCAATTTGGGGCTCAACTCCAAAAATTATAATAATTAAACATCGAACATGGCTGGCTGAATCGAATCAAACATTGTTGAATGGTTGAATGGATTTCATTATTTAAAGAATGGAATTAATCAGCTGTAGTTTGTTCGAACATCGCTGTTTAAATAATGAGATCAATTTCACTCAGATTGTGAGATTGTTCAACCAAATTTGCTTTAATTCACTCCTTACAATCTAATTTGTATCTTTGTAAATCCAACATGCCTTGATTGCTCGAACATATGCTTGAATATGAGATGTGAATATATCCATTGAATTGCTGAAAAGATGGTTCGATGCTGATCGAATTGCTGATTGAATGAAGAGGATCTTGATCGATTAACGATGAAGGCTGATGATGAAGGCAGGAGGATCTATTCATGATTGGAAAATGGGTGAATGGGTCTAATCTTAACCACACAAATACATCATAGTAACGGTTGAGATTGTTTCTCACATTTCTAACCCTTGTAACCTTTCTCACATGAGCCTACATATATATATATATAGGAAAATTGTTGTTCAGTGAAGTGATACTGTTATGATGTTCATTCTCATCACTGTAGCAGTGTAGCATGAGTTGGTTTTGTCTGCTTTTCTATGTTCGTCAATAATATGCCTGCAAGTTATTATTTACTGTTAAGGAACAGCGTACATCATTTGAAAACCCTCTCTATTAATAACTTAATACAGGGGTAAGGCCTTTACTTCCTAGCATGGTAATAATGTTTTGTGCTAGTGTTGCTTTATTGTAAGCATTTTCAAAATTCTGTATTTCATGATTACTGTTGTGCAAGAACTTCGGACATACAGCACTGAGCTTGTATTGCTTGAGGAGTGCTGTATTTTGGCAATCAGCATGAATTCATGACAGTAAAATTTGGACCATAAATGCTCAGTGTTATATGGTGAATAAATATTGATTATTTTATGATATTAGTGTATGTGTTATATGTGAGAAACAATTTATCCTATGATATTAGTCGTAACCTTGTGGAAGTTCTCGTCTGGGTTATAGCAGACTAACCCTGCTCTCTTCGCTGCCATGTCTAAGTGTTATTTATTTAGTTAATTATTTTGGGTAATTGTGACTATAGTACTCACTTTCAATTTCGCCTCAACTCCAACTATGGACACTACAGGTGTAGCCAAGTCCAAATAACATATTTAGAACCCCCTTTGTTATATGCTGCTATGTGTGAGTAACTGTAACGATGATGAGGCCTCAATTTTCGTCAGGTTCACTAGGTGCCGTGTAGGGCAAAATCGTACAATCTCTCTTGAGTGTTTTTAACTTTTTAATAGTATTAATTAAGGATTGTTGGAAATGCATAACAGGATTCATCAGCAGCTATCTACTGGTTGAACTTTCAGGTGGCAGCAAATCATTGAGTATGGAAGTAGGCCTAAAATGATGCTTGAGTTGTCGATGCTCCTGTTGATTCTACTCTTCTTGAAGAAAATCATGCTTTGAGGCTATTGTGGAAGATCATCCTTTCTGAATGTTGGCTGACGGTCTTCATTATTTGAACCTGCATCGCTGTCCGTTGGAGGTGTTATTCCCGCTTCTCTTTTGCTGATTCTTCCAAGACACTTCGTTGCTCCAACAGAAAGTCTCCTGATGCAAACAGAAGTGAGTGCAAAATACACTTATTGTATAGAAAATTTGACTTCTTTTTTTATAGAATAATACTCAGTATTCCATACATATAGTACTCCATAGTCACTCCCTATATGTACGAGTAATACTCTTTCTACCATAGACTATACTCCCTATAGTCTCTGATGTACAAATGTTTTTTCTGTTGCCAGAGCAACTGATTAACGTAACTTGAATCGATGGCACTATTTTTCATAGAAAGCCATTTCATTTGAATGCCTTTCAGATGTAATAATGTTGTGCGAATCATCAACACATGCAACAACAAAATCCAATACGGGGTAGCTTACAAATTTTCACAGAATTTCATCTTAACTTAGCGTCTGAAATTTGTAAACTAATTGTATTGGATTTTGCTGTTGCACGTGCTAATGATTTGTTTGTTCAATCGCTCTCCTCTTGTTGTATACTATATTATACCCTTAATCAGGGCTCCAAAGACAAGTTATGGCAATCCTTTTTGTTTTGAGTTTTATTGATTCAATAGTTGTGTGTGCATAAGCGAAATTCCTAAGAAATGAAGAAAATAAGCTTTCTATCAACTGAATCCAGAGCACTGTGTGAGTTATTACACTAACGGCTCGTCGGCTCGTTTGGTAGCCGGTTATAAATCATGGTAATAAGAATGAATTTATAACTAAATTTGGAAGGGAAAACAAATTTTCATTCCCATGGTGGTGCTACCTTAGCTCCAATTTATCTAATTTTCATTCCCATGGAGATTATGAGTTTCCTCCCTAACAAAGTTACACTATAAATTCATTACCATTACCACAATTTATTACCAACAAATAAACTGGTCGCAAGTATTTGATTGGTTTAATAAAGAATTATGGTAAATGTCAATTAATTTTCTTAGCTCGGTCAAAATCATTACTCATTTTTTTTGAAAATTTTCATATTGATTTACATTTAGGCCTGTTCTTTTGGACTAGATCAGATCGGATCAGACAAACTCAAATCAGATCAGATCAAATCAGACATTATTACTCTTTCGAGCATCGTTTTTCCGCTCGACATTTTCCAACGACGGTTTTCGAATGAGTTTTCCGGCGACGGTTTTCGGAACGACTTTTCCGACGACGATTTTCGGACTGACTTTTCCGGCGGTGATTATTCGGCCAACTTTTCCGGCGGTGATAATTCGGCTGAATTTTCCGCCGACGATTTTCAAGCCGAGTTTTTCGGCGACGATTTTCGTGACGACTTTTTCGACAACGGTTTTCGGACTGACTTTTCCGGCGGTGATTATTCGGCCGACTTTTCCGGCGACGATTTTCAGGCCGAGTTTTTCGGCGACGGTTTTCGGACTGACTTTTCCGATGATGATCATTCGGCCAACTTTTCCAGCGATGGTTTTCAGACCGAGTTTTTTGGCGACGGTTTTCTGAATGACTTTTCCGGCGGTGATTATTCGGTCGACTTTTTCGGTGACGGTTTGGTCAAAATTTTCGGTGGTGATTATTACTACTACTACTATTATTATTAGTAGTAGTATTATTAGTATTAATATTATTATTTGAAATTTTGAAGTTTTGGAGTGAGATTGAATGAAGAGGTGAAATGAAATGGGCTATCATAATAATAATTATAATAATAATAATTATTATTATATAATTATTATTTTAGTAAATATAATCATGTATTACTTTTCTCATAAAAAAATAAGTATTAAAAAAATAAAAATAAAAATAAAAATAAAAATAAAAATAAAATAATTCAAATCAAATCAGATCAGATCAAATCAGATCAGATCAGATCAGTTCTAAAGAACAAAGCCTAATTGTATTTTGACAAATCACTTTGACTATAGTGGTGACGGGAGAGGCTGCAGTTTTTTTCTTTAAAAAAAATTAAAGTTAAAATGGTAAATTTTCTAATAAAGCAAGGTTGGTGTTTATGCCAAATTTTGCACTTTGTGGAATCTGGCTGATTCGGCTACGGCTAGACTGTGATATTGAGGATATAATAATAATAATGGCAGAAAGTAGAGAGAGAGAAAAGAGAAAGCACACACAAGAATGGTGATGCGGAAAACCTTTAAATAGGTGACAAACCGCGGGTGACTATGAGTCCACCAATCCACGATTTGATGATTTGAGTACAAATTACAATGAATCTGTAGGCTAATTCTAAAGTAAGAAATATTAAATATTGAATGAATTACAATGGAGAGGAGAGAGATGAATTTTAGCTTATGATTTTTACTGCTGAATTGCGTATCTTTGTTACAACCCTAAAATATACTATTTATAATGAAGCTTCATCAGTCTTTGCTGTCGTTACAGCTCCTGAAAAATAGGTCATCAACCAACTAACTGCTGACGTGGCATCAATCATGGTCAAGAAAGCTGAAGTTGTCCCTTGCTTTTCTCAACTGCTTTGGACTAAATCATCACTCAGAATCTCTGGAGAATATTCCCTCGCTAGGTGTGTTGGTTCTGCTAGCAAGTTTCGTGTCCCAAGAGGAAATTTCTAGCCATAACATGTAATCCCCCGTATTTTTATACCCTGGTATAAGAGTTAATTATACATAAATATGCGATTTTACGCTCATAACGGATATTTTCGGGTTTGGAAGTAATAAAATAAATTAAATATTTTTATTTTATGCAAATGTAAATGATTTATATGTTTGAAATTGTTTTTACGAAAATTGTGGGTAATATTTAATAAATGTTTTAATTGTCGGTCGGGAATCGTTTAAACAGATAAATAAATAAATAAAAAGAATGAAATAATAAATAAATTCAGTGTTTAAACTAATGAGGGCTTAAAAGGGGTTTGCCACAGGCCCAACCTATTGAGAAACCCTAAACAGCATAACAGTATAAATACCCCAAAGATGAACCAAATTAGGTCAAAAAGCAAAAAGTGGAAAAAAAAAAAAGAAAAGAAAAAAAAAATTTCAAAGTTTAAAACCTCCATAACCAATTCATCACCCCCACCTTCAACCTCCGCCAAGCTACCGCCACCACCGCAGTCACCCGCCGACCCTTGTTGGTCCCAGCCACCGCCGACCGGGCTGCCCTGTGCAGTCAGTTACTGTAAAAAAAAAAAAAAAAAAAAAAAGAACAGAAGAAAAAACAGAGCAGAGCTCTGTTTCGTGAGCCACCCGGCCGCAGGACCGCCACCACCGGCAGCCCGTAGCTGCGTAGACGGGGTTCGCCGTCGCCGCCTGCCACCCTGCCGCCGCCTGCCGTCCTCCGATTTAATAGTATGTGTATATGTATAACCATATGGGTATATATGTGTATATGGCGCGTGTATATATATATATATATATATATATATATATATATATATATATATATATATATATATACATGTATGTATATATACGTATATGTTAAAAAAAAAAAATCTTTTATCTTGTTTTTAAATCTGGACATTAAAGAATGTAATTATACCTATAATTAAGTAATTAATATTATTATCTAGTAATTTACGGGAGGTCTTAGGATAGATTAGAGCTGCTGGATATTTTAAAGGACTCGAGTTTAATATAATGAATTTATTTTATATATTTTAGGTGAGGAATATTACTTAGGCGAGTTCTAAAGGAAAGGGTGGAGTACCGCCAAGTTTATTCGAGGTACGCGTGATTGATAAGTTTTCAGACGTAGTATCATGTTAGGACTTTGCGTATTTCTATCATGATTGTCAAGATATGTGAATTTCTAGAACATGACTGTTTGTGATGAATTTAATTGTTTGTATAACCTGTGTTTGCAAACCAATCAAGAAAAGAATAGGAAGAATTATTTCATGTTCCCGATTATAAAAGAGAATATTGCATAAATAGGTTCTTTGAATATTTCATGCTTCATTAGTAGCAATTTATTTTGCATATGGACAGGTTGTCCCTTTCAAGTTTAATAGTTGCAAATTTATTTTGCATATGGATAGGTTGTCCCTTTCAAGTTTATTGGTAATGCATGAATAGATTCTCCGAATATTTCATGCCCTTTAATAGCTTTGGGATACCACTTAAGACATATGTTTTTAATGGGAATCTCGTTAATAGACAAGAGTTCAGTGTGTTTTATCTGAACAATAAATTAAAACAAGTGTTATGTGAATTGTTTGTGTGTGCTTGTTATGTGTAACAACTCTCAAGACACTAATCACTTAAAGTGAAAGATTCGGGTAAGCATTAAAACTCTAGACCAGTGCACGTCTGGAGTATTGGCATGGATGTGGGTTGGGGTCACGGCAGGTCTCGTGACTTTAAGGGAACCGAAGGATCCACGTGTTCCATTAGCGGATTGAGCTCATTCCTTTATTTGTGACGTGGATAGCTCCCATTGTCACCTTCTAGGCATAGACAACTCGCCCGGTGCTTACACTGGCTTCGGCTCTAGAGGGCCACTTAATAGTAAAAGTGTTTAACAAGGAATAATAACTAATTACTCACCATAGCATTTAAGTTTTTGACATGATTTTTATATGCAATAGATCTGTATGCTTATTTAATTGCCGTACTCAGCTTTGCTGACGCCGTACAAATTTGGCCTTGTTAATATCTTGACCCTGTGATGACCCAATTATTGGTGAGCAGTCGTTCAGGGTCAAGGTAAGTTTGTGCAGGAATTCAGGGACGATTATGGGCTTGAGTGACGAGTGGTATTTCTGAAACATTTATTTACTTTATGAAATATTTTCTAAATTCGATTTAACGTTTTAGTTGGGATATTTTAGACATTTTCATTTATTAAGTTGGATTTATTTCGTTTAAGTTGATTCAATAATTTCAGGGCCTTAATGGTTCCAAGTTGTAATAAAATTTAGTTTTATTTTAAATTTAGTACTATTTTATTTCCGCTGCAAAATTCTGAGTAAGCCGATACGTTTCCACACGTGGCGATAACACTTTAATAATTCTCAATATTTCTTGAAAATAGCATTTATAATATGATGAGAATTATTGGGGTGTTACATAACAGTTAGAACATTAGCTTAAAAATACATAGCTCACTTTTAGCGCCTCCTAAAATACATTTTTGGTTTCACCCTTGCTTTTTGGTAGATATATGTTGCTATTATTTGGAATAGGAGCAATTATAATTATAAAAAAGTCGGTGCGATGCACATGTTGAGAAGATAAGTGATAAAATGATATTGATCCGAACGCCCCACCCATGGTGGGAAAGTTTGGTTTAACATATTTTTGACGTCAATATCATGGGTGAGCGTAAATTTGGGATATTCCTTGTAAAGTTTGACTTTTTTTTACTGACGGTGATGATGCCGGGAAAACATTTGAAGTGGTAGCATTCTTGCTTCTTTTCTTCAGCATTCCTTCGGCAACCTCTTTTCCCGATAGCTTATTCATGGTGGTGGTGGTGATGTAGCGTGGTGGTGGTGGTGGTGGTGTAGCATGGTGGCGGTGGGGTGTTGAGTATCAGAGAGATAGAGTGAGATGGGGTGAAGTTGTTGTGTTGTGAGGTGAGTAAGGGTAGTTTAGATATTTTAATTTTTTGAGAAGATTTTAATGTAATAGTTGAACGACATTTAACACCTTTTTTTTTTTTGAAATGATAAATTATCATTTTTTAGTAAAAAATTGCTTTATATATGTTTGAACTACTCATCCACTATTTACGATGAGTTGGAAGATTTTTTTTATCTTTTTTAGACACAATCACCAGTTCACCACCACAAAAGTGTGAATCAATTTGCCAAAAAAAATGTGAACAATAAAGGTGTTATCAATAATTGCACTACATTTTAATTTATCACCATTCATGTTATTGTCATGCCTAATGAGATTTATTTCTTGTCCTTTTCTAGGTTCACAACAGTTGAAATTGAGGACAATAATCTAATTGCAATCAATACCTTTAACAACATTTTCCGATCCGGCCCTCACATTTATATAGAAGATAATAGAGCCTTCGATCGATAATCAATGTTAACCACTCAATTAAATCTCATCGTTTGTGTACAATGTTTTCTCCGTTCTCAACTTTTTACTATAAAATATAACTTGATTTGTGTGGTTCTTTCACATTTTATCCTATTAAAAAAAATTAAATACAAGTATGTGATTGTGAATGCCGCAGTAGTTGGTGGGATAAAAAAAAATACAGTACTTCATATCTTGTATTGACTTTGTTACTCTTTAATCATTATGTATTACAGTATTACAGTACTAGACTTCTTCCTGGAATCTTGGGTTCTTATAGTCATACACAGATACACTAACACCTGCTTCAATGAAAAAACTTTAAAAACTTTTTTTTTTTTTTTTTAATTTTTTAATAATATAATAAGAAAAAATGAGCCCAAGAAAAAATAAGAGTTATGCCTCAATATCCAACGGCCTTTCTCTGAAATCCAAAATCTTTTTCACGGCTGCCGCAACCATCTCCAAATGGGCATTCCACCCTGATGGCACCCTCAACCGCCACCTCTTAAACCTCGCCGACATTTCCTTTCCTCCTTCTTCTATCCCTGTCAATGGCGTCGCCTCCTACGATCACACCCTTCACTCTGTTCGCAATCTCTGGTTTCGCCTCTTTCTTCCGGCTACTTCTCCCTCCCATCCTGCTTCTCTCCCCGTCATTTTGTGCTTCCATGGCGGCGGCTTTGTCTCCTTCTCTCCTGCCTCCTCGTATTTCAACGCTCTTTGCCGTAAACTCGCCGGAGATATCGGCGCCGTCGTTATCTCCGTTTCCTACCGCCTTTCTCCGGAGAGCCGTTGTCCGTCGCAGTACGACGATGGTTTTGACGTATTGAGGTTCCTCGACGATGAGGAGAAAATTAGGGATTTTGATTTTCCGGCAAATGTTGACCTCAGCCGGTGCTTTATCGCCGGAGACAGTGCCGGTGGGAACATAGCCCACCACGTGGCAGTTCGAGCGTGTGAAAATGGGGCCCAATTCAAGAGAGTTAAGATCAGAGGGGTTATCGGGATACAACCGTTTTTTGGCGGGAAGGAAAGGACAGAGTCGGAGCTCCAAATGAAGAACAACGGCCTTTCGTTGGATTTGGATCAAACCGACTTCTGCTGGAAAGCTTTCTTGCCAAACGGGCGGGATCGAGACCATCCTGCAGTAAACGTGTTCAGGCCAGGGTCCGGGTGTGGTTTAACGGGTTTGGAGGAGTTCCCGCCAATACTGGTGGCAATAGGTGGGTTCGTTGGACTTGTTGCAAGATAGGCAAAGAAGGTATTGTGATGGGTTGGAAAAATCGGGCAAGGAAGTGGAGCGGGTGGAGTATCCAAATGTGGGTCATGCGTTTTATCTTGCGCTGGAGCTGCCCCAAACTCAAATGTTAATTGCCAAGGTGAAGGAGTTTGTTCAAAAACACTCACACTAGGTACTATCCTATTAGAAATTGGTAATTTTGTTCATTTTATTATTTTTTTTGCACATTTTAAAATTTAAAATGAGTAATAAAACTTCCTAGATGTAAATAATTTTACGTACATTCAGATGTATAATAGACTTATTATGGCCCTATGATGTCTGATTTTAAGTTTAGAATTTAAGTTTGAAGTTTGAAAATATTATTGAAGGTGAATTTGTATTATCACATTCACACACACATATATATATTAGCAATATATAGAGTCATGCATAATTTTGTTAGATTTGTTCTACTTTAATACTTTCCTAGTATAAGAAATGGAAACTAAGAAAATTCTAAGTTGTTAACTGTTAAGGAGATTAATTATACATCTCATATTATAATAAAATGCGAGTTGAAAGCTGAAGGGTTGATATTTTATTTTATTTTTTTGTTTTTTTTTTACCATGAAGGGTTGAATGGTTGATAATGTTAGTAATCAATAATTGAGATGTTTTCCTTTTTGTTTAGAAAGAATGAAGTGAGTGAACATTATCTATAGAAGAATGCTAATTTTTTTGGTTTGTTTAGAAAGTCAATAAGGCGGGATAAGAATCATTTTCAGGATCTATGGAAATTGGGAGATAAGCTCTTATCACCTAAGCAATCCCTCACTCTCAAAGTCTCAAGTAGTTAATACTCATCAATGTTAGGAAAATGGTATAAGAATTAAATACAATTCATAAAAATGGGCATGTATGTAGGATGCAACGGTGGTGATTGGATGGTGAAAACAAATATAAATCCCCAAATAATTAATGGTGTCTCGTACCACATGTAGGAATTTCGGGGAAAACAGTGACAAGGCCCATAACGACCTCCCAAATGGCCAGAATAGAAGGGCTATAAGTCTATAATTCACGCTTTTAAGAGGGTTCCGGAGTCCCGGAATGAAAGTTGTTGAAAATCATATGGATGATTTTTTGGATCATGAAACAAGCCTACACAAGTGGAAACCAGCAACCGAGGATGTTTGAAGGTCTAAAATGCACATAAGACCCGTTTGTTAGGGTGGCAAAAAAAGGGGCCAGTAGGGTGCAACGGTGGTGATTGGATGGTGGAGACAGACATAAAATCCCCATACGGTACCTCGGACCACGTGTGCAAATTTCGAGGAAAACGATTACAGGGCTCAAAATAACCTCCCGAAAGGCCAGAACAGAAGGCTATAATCCACATTTTTAGGAGGGTTTCGGGGTCCGGAATGAAAGTTGCCGAAAATTACACCGATGGTTTGTTGGGTCATAAAACAAGCCTTTGGCAAGTGGAAACCAGCAACTGAGGCCGTCTGAAGGGTCGAAATGCACATAAGACACATTCATTTAGGTGGTGGAAAAACAGGCTTATAGGGTGCAACGGTAGTGATTGGATGGTGAAAACGGACATAAAACCACCATATGGTACCTCGGACCATGTGTACGAATTTCGGGGAAAACGGTGATGCATGAGACCCGGAACAACCTCTCGAATGGCCAGAGTAAAAGGTTATAATCCATGTTTTTAGGAGGATAAAGGGGTCTCGGAGTGAAAGTTGTCGAAAATAATATGGAGGGTTTGTTGGGTCATAAAACGAGCCTACGCATACAAGTGGAAACCAGCAACCGAGGCTGTTTGAAGGGCTGAAATGCACATAAAACCCATTCGTTCAGCTGGCGGAAAAAAGGGCATGTAGGATGCAACAGTGGTGATTGTATGGTGAAAACGGACATAAAACCTCTAGATGATACTCCGGACTACGTGTACGAATTTCGAAGAAAACTGTGACAGAGCCCGAAACGACATCCTGAACGACAAGAACAGAAGCCTATAATCCACGCTTTTCGGAGCGTTCCAGGGTCCCGGAATGAAAGTTATCGAAAATAATTTGGAGGATTTTTTAGGTCATAAAACGAGCCTACACAAGTGGAAACCAGCAAGCAAAGTTGTTTGAAGTGCCGAAATGCACATAATAAGACCCATTGCATTAGCACTGATTCACTCTATATCATATATGTATTTTTTTACTTAATTTGTACTGTTAAAATAAATACAATTTCAATAGTTGTTATTTACATTGAGGAAAACATTATTTTTGTTCAATTTAAATTAACTTTCTATTTATATGATCTCATCCATATTTTCTCACTAATTTTTTTTATATTTAACTTATTTCTACAAAACCCGAAACTATAACTTTTAAAATATTTCAGCTCACAACATAATTTTTAAGAAAAATCCTCCCAAATACTAAATAAATGTCGACTTTTAAAAACTACTACCAAATAAAAAAAAAATATATATATATTATCAAACTACCTAATAATCAATTTCGACCTAGCTGGTAGCACTACCACTTGCCGTATTTTTTTTTTCATTTTTCTGATGTTATGGCCCACCACTTTTGATTTCCCTTTGTATTTTCCCCAAAAATTACTCGATTTCCCTCCATTTCTAACTTTTTATCCTTTATGTATACATAAGACTTTTAACCTATGAAATGATTTAAAATTTCCCCTTTTTTCTTTAACCAACTTTCTTCCATTGAAGCTTGAGTATGCTTAGCGATTGAGGGAAATCGAGCAGCTTTGGGGAAAAAATTAAATAGAGGAAAATCAAAAGTGGTGAGCGATAACATTAGAAAAAATGAAAAAAAAACACCGTAATTAGTGGTACTGCATCAAAAGTGGTGAGCCATAACATTTGAAAAAATGAATAAAAAAAAAAAACACACGATAAGTGGTACTGCTACAAGCTAGATCGAAATTGATATATTAGATAGTTTTATAGCAACTTTGTTTTTATTTGGTAGTTCTAGACATTTTTTCTTATTTTTATCCTATTTATTATTCCTAATTAAATTCACAATTCCACCTACATTTTTTTATGTTGTTTCAATTAATAATTCTGCCTTACAAAGTCAATCAAGAATTAGATATTTAATAAAACCATTTATAAGAATTTAAAAATATGATAGATGAAATACGTCTCCACTATTTAGGATCCATTTTTAATTATCGCTCCGAACCCCGAAAATGTACAAGACGGCACTGAGATATATTCAATACAAGACATACAAGTAGAAACATTTGACAATAATTGGATATATTTTTGACGATAGGATTGAATAAACCACATATGCATACGTGCTGCTCCGTAGAGGTGTATAGATAGCCAAAACCGACTTGTATCCAAATTATAAATATATATAGAAGCTTTATGTATGGAAATGTAATACGTAATTGTAGAATAATAATTGAGAAATTGAATTATTAGGAAGTAAGCAATTTATAATAAAAGAGATCGATAATATATAAGAGACCCAAAAAGCTAGATAGCTAAGAAATGATGTTGAGTGCAAAAATGATGATGATGTTAAAGTTGGTGATGAACGGCTTGATGTTAGGAACGGGGATAAGCGGTGGTCCGCTATTAATGAGGTTGTATTATCTTCGTGGTGGTAAAAGTATTTGGCTTTCTTCTTGGTTAGAAAGTGGTGGATGGCCTATTATCATTTTACCTCTCCTCGTCGCTTATTTCCGTCGCCGTCCTCTTGATCCTACGCTTTTCTTCATCAACCGCAATACCTTTTGCTATGCTTCTGTCATTGGTACTTACACTCTCACTAGCTATCTTCAATTACGTTCTCTTTTACTTTTGCTTTTATTTATTAGTTTTTTTTTAGGATAATGTGTGGGATACTAGGCTTTGGAACTGGTCCTACTGCAGGTCACCCAACCCAATTTTAGCCAACACACACATCTGTAAGGGGATAATAAGGAATCCTCGCAAATGTGTGCAGTGAGAATCGAAACCCAGGACCTCGTGTCTGGAATTCTAAAACCCTAACCACTTGGCTATGACTTCATGCTCGCTTTTGTTTATTAGTTAGCCTTTCATATAGTTTCATTTGGTAATCTCAAGGAAAGATGTGTATTCATCAATAACATACTTCCTCATTAGTTTCATATTACTCATCAACTCGCAATATTTCTAGTTAGTTGTCTCATATTTTAAGGAAGATATGGGGGAATTTCTAGCTTGATTCATGTTTTACTTTTAGAAGCTTTTGTTTTGTATATATATATAGATTTTAACTGTACTAAATAGATATAAAGCACGAAAGTTTTAGATATTCAGTATAGATAAACTAAATATATATAATAATATACATATTTACTTTTTAAAAATAAACAAATGGTACGTACTCATTGTGTATTCGAGTGCACAATTCACGAATTATGCCAACTTGTCTGTCTTTTGTTTTTGCGTTATTGGTCACATATTTTATATATATATTTGTAGTTATTTTAGTATTGCTTCAAACCTATATACTTCATGCGAGTTTTTTTAAGATACAACACTTTTTTTTCCACGCATATCAAGAGAGTGAGTTAGCGGTGTAAATGGCGAAAGATCTTTCGGTGAAATTTCAATACAAGAAAATATGAGATTACATATGACATGTATTAAATTTTCGTTAATTAATTAATTTGCTTGTTTACACCTTTAAATACGCTTTTTGATATGCGTAAAAAAAAAGTGTTAGCATCTAAAAAAACTAAGTATGATTATCACGTACTATCCAACAATATAGTTCTATTATTATATATATTATATCTTATCATTGTTATATGTTATTGGGACAGGAGTAGTAGCGGGGTTAGGGAACTATTGCTATGCATACGGAGTAAAAAAACTACCCGTGTCAACCTCATCTTTAATATTGGCAACGCAGCTAGCATTTACCGCAGTATTTGCATTCTTTTTGGTGAAACAAAAATTCACAGCATACTCAGTGAATGCCGTAGCACTTTTAACCATCGGATCCGTAGTGTTGGCCCTTCATGCTGGCAGTGACAAACCACACGGGGAAACGCAGAAAGATTACTACCTTGGGTGGTCCTTCACCCTAGCTGCGGCCGCAGCCTTTGCTATAATACTTCCCATGATTGAGCTCACTTACAAAAGAGCCAAACTGCGTGTCTCCTACTGTTTGGTTTTGGAGTTTCAGCTTGTCTTGTCATTTTTTGCTACGCTTATGTGCACTCTTGGGATGCTTGTCACCGCTGATTATAAGGTACGTGCTTTTATTTATTTATTTACACTATCCCTATTTAGTCGAGCCAAAACAAAACAACTAGTGAAGTTAGAATTTAATATATAGATTGTTTTTTAAATCTAATGTTTTTGGAAAATTTATGAATCTTTAAGTGTTGTTCGTCTTTATTTAATATAATCTATTGCCTTTTGTTCTAACAAATCACACACATTTTTTTGTCAAATACTAAAACCTTTCTTTACCGTATTAATGTTTTTCTTGATTTCACATTTTTTTGTTCTAACAAATCACACACATTTTTTTGTCAAATACTAAAACCTTTCTTTACCGTATTAATGTTTTTCTTGATTTCACATTTTGTTAAATTTTACCATTTATTTTTATTATTTGAGATTATAATTCTTTTTGGTAGAACAGAAAATTTTTTCCCCAAAAAACTAATTTCCGGTTTTACATTTTGTTGGTTTGGGCTGGAAAATTATTTTCCAAAAATTAGCAAATGAAAACATTTGACATTCTATCAAATAGCGCTAGTATGATTACCTTTTGAATTGTGTCATTCATTGTGTCGCCATTTATATCAACCATCAGCTCTTCCTTATGGGCCTACTCTTATTCTTTGCGTGGCCCATTTAGTAAGTGTCCCATATCCCATCGATGACTATATAGTAATATACTATGGCCTCCGAGGCTCCGACGTAGTTTTAAGCCCTAATAAATTACTCCGTACTATTCATAAGTTGTGGCAAAAAAATGAACATTATTGGATAGCTAATAAAAATAGCCATTTATTACCGTTTAAGTTTATTTATTTATTTATTTATTTATTTAATTTACAATTTCTTAATTTCAATATGTAATTAAATTACAACAAAATGTCACTTTCCTGATCAATTCAGACAAATTCAAAAAAAAAAAAAAAAAGAGCAACATCATCATTTATTTTCAAAAGATTTTTATAGCATCACATTACACCTACGATTGTTTAAATTGGTCAGAAAAATGAGTCTCAGTTGTAAATTTGTAATTTAATTACAAAATGAAATTAAGTGGGCGTAAATTGCAACCCTTCAAAAAAAAAAAAAAATGACTGTAAATTGCAAAAATAAACGTAAGTGACAATTGTTCTTTGTTATGTATGTAGAGTAAAGTCCAAAAGACAATTAGTGTTAATAATTTGTAATGAATGTAATCTTATCTGTGATTCAGGAATATACAAAAGAAATGGAAAATTATGAGTATGGAAAAGGGGTGTACATTGTGGTATTGGTATGTGATGCAATCGTATGGCAATTCTTCTACGTAGGCGCAGCTGGGGTCATATACTACGGCTCCTCTATGCTTTCTGCCGTTATTATTGCGGTTGCGCTTCCTATAACAGAGTTAGGAGCCGTCATTTTTTTCCAGGAAAAATTTGGAGCTGAAAAAGGAGTTTCTCTTGTTCTTTCACTTTGGGGTTTTGTCTCTTACTTTTATGGCGAAGTTAAGAAATCGAAAAAGTCAAAGAAAGAAAGGGCAACCAACGCTGAACTCACTGACCACATTGAACTAAATGATATTGAGTCGTTTGATGTAGTTTCAACTGACGAAGCAGAATCATCATCTTCTTAAATTAGTTTGTTTTTTGTTAATTTAATTACAAGCATGGCCTTAGGGCGATGATGAAAACGTTAATAAAGTAGTTTTAAACATACTCTGATCCGCGTAAGTGGTAGTATGTTGGGTTTCTTCTAGCTAGAATGTATCTAGTGTTATTTACTATTCAAATAATAAGAAGACAAAGGTGTTCTTATTGTATTTATGTAAATTAATTAAACTAAGGTCAATGTTCTTTGAAAAATAGATCCATGTTCATTAAGCAAAGGCAATAAGAAGCCATTGTATTTACTCCGCATGTAAATTAAACTAAGGTCTAAGACGGTGGCGTTTATTTGAGCCATCAATATCATTGCATCGACTTGTGAGGTTTAGTTTTCGATCACCAACACTGGAAAAAGTTTCCCTAACTCATGCGCAATGCCAGTATAATATTATTATGAGATGAGCCACAAATTGGGAATTTGGGACATAGTTTATTACGATCTACTTACTGTATGGGGGCTTACTGGTAAACCGACAGGACCTACCATATTAACGTCGCGGCCAAGATGTCAGACACCACTTAAATGCCAACAACAAGGGCTAACGGTCATGGTCAACTTAAGACAGCCAACATAGGCAATACCTCTCAACATACCGTCCCAATGATGACGGTATCAGAGAACCCATGCCGTATCAAAGATGCCGTCTTAGTGATGGCAGCATCATAGGTTGCCTGCCATCGGAGTTGTCGGAACCGACTCTAGGAAAGCACCCCTCTTTGACGGTCACGGTTTGACCGCCAAGCTATCTCCTATAAATAGAAGACCTCACCAGCCTGGTAACGGCAGAACAGATATACTTAACCAATCTCTATCTCTCTATTCTCTCTCCTCATCTATCTTTCCTACATACATTATCCCCTTTGCTAACTTAGGCATCGGAGGGTATTTCCTTGGACATAACCCGAGGTTAGCTCACCGTGTTGTTTCATTGTGCAGGTTATAGCCACCTCTGTGAACACTTCTGCACCACCACTCAACATTACCAGTTAATTCATACCGGAACATTTACTATATCCAATGCGAGTGTAGATTGATATAACAAAATGAACAAACGTTATGATGTATTCCTTTCCTTTCTAAAAAAAAAATATAATTTACACTATTTATAAAGTTTACTTTGAATTTTATTTGTGATTTATAAGTACTAGAAAAACTAATCATGTAAATGGTCTTATTGAATTCGTCTTAAAATTTAGTTGTTTTTTTATAAGTAGCTTTTACAATTTATCATTATAATATTGTATCGGCATACACAAAAATGCAAAATGTATAAATTAATTTTTTTAAAAATGGTGGGAGAGCTCAGCATCTTTGAGCTAGCACCACACTAGAAACAAGAAGATTGGACCTCGTTAGAAACATTGTTGGGCTGGCCAGCTTGGTTGGGTTCGGCTTGATTTTTTTAGTAGTTGGACATCATTAAAACATTATTAGGCCTGGCTAGCCATATTTCTTTGTCAGTTTACCTCTTTAACCCGCCACTTTAGATCTAGTTAATCTACCCCTTCAATCCTTTTTTAATTGCCTCATTTGACTATGTGACTTGTAATCCACCGGGGCATTGTCACGGCAAAAATACTAGTTTTATATTAAAACAAGTGTTAAATGTGGTAATCTTGTAATAAATTTTTAAGTTATATTTCAAACATTGACTATTAATATCACAAATTATTGCTACAAACACATCGGGATACCTTTAGTTATTTTAAACGGTCAATTATTCAATTTCCTATCTTATATTACCAGTTTACTACTCCATCCGTTTTTTTAGTTTAAAATTAGTGACAAGTAGGAAAGAATATGGAAAAAACACTTAGAAATTATAAATTAATAAAGGATTATTCCCATTGGTATACCCGAAAATTTGCATATTCCCACTGGTATATCTAAGTTTTAAAAAATCCCAGTGGTATACCTAAATAAATAATGAAATTCAATAACCATTTTTAAAGGCTGTTTCAGGCCATTAAATACCACTAATTCGACCATAAACATACTTAGGTTAACTATAGTTAGTTTTTTCGGGTAACCACCATTGACTAAATAAAAAGAAAAAACGATTTTATGGTTGTTAATGTACTAAAACAACCTTTAAAAGTGGTTAATAAATTCCATTAAAAATGTAGGTATAGCACTGGGATTTTTCAAAACTCAAGTATACCACTGGGAATACGCAAATTCTCAGGTATATCAATGGAAATAATCCATTAATAAATATAGGAGAATAAAAGTTAGACGTGAGTAAACTAAAAAAAATTCAAAAAGAAAAGTGAGTAAATAAAACAAATATGAAGAGAGTACAAACGAAGACTAGTTACTATTTATATATTTATATTTGTCTCTCAATTTCACAAACAGTGCAATTTGCTAGCCCCCAAAAAAAGTGGTACAAATTAAACCTTTCTCATATATCCCTGAGTCTGTCACCCCTTTAAAATCATAAATAATTTTGGCACTCCTTCCCCTCTTACATGAATAGTAACATTGAAGAGCGTCAAAATTAAATTGAAAAGTGATAAAATCATCATCCCTTTAAATATGTTCTTTGCCAATTGACGCATTCAAGTCTTCAACAACCCCGGAAGGCCCGGAGTACTATCGTTCTTGGAACTTGGAAGCTCCAAAAATTAAAGAAGATAATTTTTCTGAGTACAAAATCATTATTGAACAAGCATACTCGTATATTTTAGTAAATATTAATAATAAAAAAAAAAATTAATGGGAAATGATTTTCTCTATTATCATTAGATTAATTTTTTCGTCCAGGGTGAAACAATAGAATATATCTCTATTATATAAGGGATGGGGTGAGATACTGAGATCGTAGTCGTGTCTAAGTGGATTACAGCAATACCCTTATCCATCCTTTATAAATGTTAGTCAAGTTAGAGGCAATTTTATCATTTATGTACTAAAATCTTTCATAATAATATATGATTTCTGAAATCATTAATAGCCTTATTTAAAATAAATAATCACAATTTAAAAAAATCACAAATACAATTAGTTGTAAAATTAATCAAAATCTATTCATACATAATAAATCTTTTAGAGAAATAAATCATTTACTCAATTTGCAATATATTCACTATCAATACAAGAAAAGATACTATTTGTGACATGAATTCTCGTCGCAAAAATGTGATAACATCGTAGAAAAGGTGGGTCGCAAATGATTTTTCCCGTCGCAAAAATATGAGTCCGTCGCAAAAAATGGGGGTCGCAAATGATTTTTTCCGTCGCAAATGAGTCAATTTTAATAAAGTTTAGGTTAGGTATTAGGTGAATTTTAGCGACGAGCTCAAAAACCGTCATAAAAGATCTACATTTGCAACGAGATTTAGGCCCGTCATTAAATTAATGGTTACATTTTTTTTGTAGTGTATGTAATAGCGAAATGAAAAAACTATATTAAATTTTTAAAAAGAACAAAAATATATTAATTTAAAAGTTTTTTTACAATTACGTGCGTGAGACCGTATTAATTTTATTGTCAACTATATATGTTGTGAACAAATTTTAATATCGCAAGCAGCGCATTGCGTGCATAAAAAAACTAGTGTTATATAGTTATAGGGTTGCTCACCTTTCCAAGACTGATGGTTCAAGCGGAATGGTGTTGCATTAGGTTAGAGCATCAAAACTCACCCATACATTTTTTTTTCTTTATCACTAATTCTGGGCCATTGATTATAAATATGGTTTTGAGGTGTAATCTTCTTGGACTTATAAACTGAACACTCATGATGGGTGGGGCCCCTTGACCCGTTTATCATGGTATCAATCTTCAGAACTAGATTGGCTTGAGATGTGTTGGAGTTATGGAGGACAACTCACATGTGAGGCGGAGCGCTGAGCAGCACAAGTATGTACATACATACTCACATGTGAGTTGAAGTATTGCTTGTCTCACATTAAACAAATGAAAAAGAGTGAAGGGGTTGGGGTGTGTATCCTACTATACGCACGCACATTGAAGAAATGTGTCTACTCTATAATGTTAATAGGCTACTACTCTTATTTCCATATGATTTTGTAGCGGAACCTTATGGTTGGATCGAAGAAGGAAATTGAGGTAAGAGAAATGGAGAAATGAAGTTTCCTTCATTTGGATAACAAATAAGATAGGGAATTATTGGACATGATGAGAGAAATGAAGTGATAGATTAATTTGTTAAAATTAGTATCTCCAACAATGAAGAGATTTGAAACGAAATCTATATATATCATTTTTTTTCTCCCCTTATTGTTCCATTCCCTCCCTTACCCTCTCCTTCTTTGTCCTCCCAATTTGTTATCCAAACAAAGCATAGGCGCTTAAAGGGGCATGTATGTGATTATTATTAGTTACATTTTCTTAAATATCGACAACTTTAATCAAAACGATTTTAAATGTAATTAACAAAGCCTAGCTGGTTAAAGGGGCACGTATGTGATTAATTATTAGTAACATTTTGGTAAATATTGACAAGTTTGATCAGAACGATTTCAAATGTAATTAACAACATACATGTGTCCTGTTTATTAGATTTTCAACGATTTCGGCTTAGCTTCCTATAAATTAACTTGCGTACAGAAAACATGAATAAAATTGGTAAACTTCTTCGTAAAAAGATACAATCAGTAGGCAAAAGTAAAAAATAAAAATAAAAATATCTTTAAAGAAAAATAAAAGGAAATTAATGTAAAAGACAAATTAAAAGCAAACGAATTCAACAAAAGATATCAACAAGTATCATCCTGCTCCAACATACAATGAAGCTTAAAGTTAAGGCCAGGCTCATATATCAGCGGCGGTGGATCATATCAGTAACTTGGTGGGCCATGAGATGCAGGCCCAGTAGAAGCAGCAGCGCCGTATGATGGAGTTGCGGCAGCAGGCGGAGGCGCACATACTGGTGGCTTCTTTCTTTTCTTAGCTACACAGAAAGCACATACTGCCAAAAAGGCAAGGAAGAAGAATCCACCTAGAGATGCACCCACTATTATTGCTACCTTATGGTTGTTATTACTCCCCCCTGCAGGTGGCAAGCTGGGCGGGGATACACTTATGTCGCTTGATGGTGGTGGTGAATAATAGTCTATCGGGGGCTTTGGTGGAGGGACACTACCACCACCGTGCGGTTGAGGTGGGGTTGCTGGAGGAGGAGCAGTGCCGCCACCGTGTGGTTGTGGTGGGGTTGCAGGAGGAGGAGCAGAGCCACCACCATGTGGTTGAGGTGGGATTGCTGGAGGAGGAGCAGTGCCGCCACCATGTGGTTGAGGTGGGGTTGCTGGAGGAGGAGCAGTGCCGCCACCATGTGGTTGTGGTGGGGTTGCTGGAGGAGGAGCAGGGCCGCCACCGTGTGGTTGAGGTGGTGGTGGTAATGCACCACTAGGAGGAGGAGTGACATGATCGTGAGGTGGTGGTGGGGATGCGCCATATGGAAGTGGTGGTGGTGGTGGTTTGGTTGCAGGAGGCCATGGTAGTGGTGGAGGAGGATGGGACGATGGTGGTGAGGGTTCGTAATGATTGGGTGGTGGTGGTGAAGTATAATAATAGTAGGACGATGGAGGTGGTGGTGGAATGGGTGAGTACTGCCACGAGTAGTATCTAAGTTGGCGCATTTTGTAATGGATCGAATCGGAGCTAAAAGAAAATCGAAAGATAGATGGTGGAGATGGAAATAATATTAATAATGGTGTACGTTTAATTAAGTTTATTTATTGGCTGCAATGGACTGATGATAGATGCAAAAATAAGTGTAATGTTTGGGACCTTAATATAGCGATTTAGAGCAGCCAACTCCATATAATGAATATGCATAAAATAAATATTCATCCCACGTTTTAGACTAATAATAATAATAATCACAGTAGCCGAGCTTTGTTTATTATAGTCATTTAAGTCTATAGTTATTATGGATCGGAGTTCATATGCTAGCTAACAGCCTAACAACTAATACGACGCCGCCCTCCTGTGGCCTGTCTCTACTCTCTAGTAGTCTAGCTATCATAATATATATAATTAATAGAATCATGTGCAATTCTACATCTTATTTTACTATTTTGGATACATTAATGCTTTCTGATCTATTATATTGTTTCATACAATACATCAACCACTTAATCATTTAATTATTATTATTATTATTATGGAGTAATTAATGTATTAATCTTGTTACAGAGCATCATGGAGAATTTGATAATACAAATTGTTTGGGCCCTAAGCCCAATGACAGAACACTTATCATTATGCCCGGGGGCTTCCCCAAAAATTCACCTGTTACCCTCTGGACAACACCTGTCCTCCAAAGGATAGGTATCACTTGATTGACAGCCCCTAAAACAGCTATCAATCAAGCCCCTAAAGTGCATCTATAAATATCTCTCATTTATTTATTACATTTGAGGTAACGAACACCGTTTTTTATATTTTTTCTCTCTACGCTTATTTTTCTTTCTCTATCCACAAATAATCTTGTTGACTTAAACATTTGAGGGAAATTTTCGGGTCCACCTCCGGGTCAGTTACCCTTTACTCATTTTGCAGGATTCACTTAACAGGTATACGTTACACCTCAGGTGGCCCTGTCAGCACCAGGTGACCACTCAGCTCAGATCGAGTCAGCACAAACGGATCTAGTCAACATACGTTAATTAAGACGCCCCTCATTTCTTTATTTAGCTTCTTTGTATCTTAGTTTCTCATACAGAAACACTATCTAATTAATTATTCTTTTTCAGAATGATATTAATATAATTTGTGATGCATATCAAAATTAACTATCAATTAGGCGTGATTGTAATAACATATATATAGGTCATTATTTTTATATATATACAATAGATTTTTATTAGACAAAAAGTCGGAATTTTGACAAGTAGATTTTCAATATAATGGTAGATCATATGCTGAATTCTGACGACTAAGAAGTTCTGACATGTGTTGTTATAATGAGCCTGCACTACAGAGCAGCCCTCGGGCCTTAGTTTAATTCTCCATTTCCTTCTAATAAGAATCTGAATCGAATTAGGTGATATAGATGATGTTAGGAGATTAATCTAGAAAAATCTAGATGTGTAGATAAATATGTAATCTAGAAAATTCTTGTGTAGAAATTAAGTAATGATGTTTCTAGAAATATTAAACATTAGACTTGTGTAGAAAAATCTAGAAAATAGAGTGCAACACTATAAATAGGTTGTATGTGCATAGTTTGAGTGAGCCAAGTAGAAAAGAGACAAAATGAGAGAAAATTAAGAGAGCTCCCATAAAATAGTAAGAAGGGTAGAAACAAGGGTTCTACCAAGTAAGAGTAAAAATGAGAGACATGAGCTCTGAAGAAAAACAATGTGTTGTAATTAATCAATTACAATCAATGAAAATCACACAAAATCAATCGGGTCCATCAAAACTTCTACCCTACCCTACGTGCGCCCAAATTTTCATCATATGCACTTATTCTCAGCTTGCAAAATGCTTGCATGGTTTAGCTTAGGTTATATTGGAACATTTATAGATGATAATTGGATATTATATATATGATGCCCCTATTTTTTTAATGAGGTTTATGGACTAATAAGACTTATAAATTAAAGATTGAGCCGTTTTGTAACTAAAATATTCTTCTTGTAGTATTTTTATAGTTCTTTTTTATGAGTTTTCCAAGGAAAAGATGATTAAAGTCTAGCTACAAAAGAAAACAAATTGGGAATGAAATGGATGGGCCAAACTTAACTATATATTAAAGGAAAGCACCCAAAGACAAGCTAGAACAATAATTGCGGGAACACTTAGTGAATAATAATTAGCTTGAAATGATTGCACGAATAATTGGTTTAAAGGAATTTGTGCACATTTCCCTCTTTTGAGTATGACTTGATCTACACAAATTGGAATAGTGTGATTCTAATGTGATAGGAAACTAGACTCAAAAAGCATTTCAATAGTTGGTCATACGCGTGATTTAGACCTGAAACGAAGAAGTTACAATTGTTTAAAGATGGTGTCCAAATCTTGGCTCGATCTGGTCCACTAAACTCGAGCACCAAGTCAGGTCTGACAGCCCTTATTTTCCTTTGAAGCTTTGTAACTGGATATAAATAAATCCCATGTAATTGTTAAACGACTTTATTTATAGTATTTCTAGTGTCGTTGTCTTTTCTATCCAGTTTTGGATCTAGTGTTAATTTTCATTATAAATTCAGTCTTTATCCATTGTTCGCACTTTCATTCGACTAATTTAATCAGTTAGTTCTTCAATGAATTGGTAACTTTATCTACTCCTTAATTAATTTATCTACTCCTTTATAATTTATCTACTCCTTTGATTTACTTAAAGTCATGTTCATTCAATTATGTGTGAGTAGTTTCTGTTGTAAACCCAACATAAAGTCAGACCTAGTAAAAAGAATTGGCCAAAACACATAAGTGGAACGCTCTGAATAAGCCGACCAATATTAGTTTTGGCTCAAGAATATAATAACCTCAAATGACCTTGGGGCTTGGGCTAGGCCTAAAGGGCCAATTTGTTCTCTGGGTCCAAAGAAACAAAGAAAAAGGCGAACTAATGAAACGACCAATTCAATAGGATGTTGTCAAGTGTCCTCCACATATTGACAATTAAATAGATGAGTGCTATATATAAACTCTGATCTCCTTTTGCTCATCGCCAAAAAAAAAAAATATTTTGAAACATTTATTACAAGCAAGCATTAAAGGCTGGGAAAACACTAGTCAATTCTCCCAAGAAATCTCCTTGAGAACAAAGCACAAGTGAGGACAATAATAATACTCTATTCCATACACAAATTAAAGTCCAAATAAATAATAATGAAGCTTAGCAAATATATATAGCAACTACAATATACAAATGTTATATACATTAAGATGTATAGTAGTTACGTACGTTGCAAGTTAACAAACTTATTATTGCGTAACACACAATTAACAATGAACACACACGGAATGGCCTGGTGGAGATCGAAGTAGTCCAGGAGGTTTATAAATATATATATATATATATATATAAAAGTAGGCTCATGTGAGAAATGTAGTTTTGGTGAGAAGGGTGAGAAGCAATCACAACCCTTTGATCACCAAATGAAGGGCTATAAAGTCAATGTATTTTTACTCAATGTATTTATAGTGTATGGTGAATGTACCTATAGTTGGTGCTCAATGTACCTCTAGGTTATAGTTGATGTATTTATCTCTTCTCACATTTCTCACCATAAGAAATTTCTCACCGGAACCCAACCCTATATATATATATATATATATGTATGTATGTATGTATGTATGTATGTATGTATGAATCACTTAATTACAAATATATAAAATGTATGTGCTTTAATAAAATCATTATGACTGGAATAAAACAATATATATATATAGTATGTAGCTAGGCCAGGTGGGGTGAGCTAGCTAGTAAGCTCCCTGGTGGCCAGTGACGCCCAAATGGGCAGTGGGAGGAGCACCGTAGGCGGCTGCTGGTTCGGCAGTGGTTTCTGTCGCCGCCACATAGGAAGATGTTGCGGGTGGAATTACGGGCACTGCATGCTTTCTTTTCTTAGCCACCATACAGTAGAGGCAAGCTGCCATAAAAGCTGCCAAGAAGAAGAAACCACCCAGAGACACCCCCACCGCTATTGCTACCTTATGATTATCCTTACCCCCCTCACCTGGTGGTGATATTATGGGTGGTGGCGGTGAACACGGTGGTGGTACTGGTGGTGATACTGGTGGTGTTACTGGTGGTGATACTGGTGGGTGAACTGGAGGTTTGTGCTTGGAGAAATCTCTAAGCTGCCGCATTTTAATTTGCTGTGTGTTAACGTTGGAGAAATTAATTTAACTTGATAGATATTGGAGAAATTATAATATAGTATAAATGAATGGTGTTTAGGCCGGGTTAGGGCTATTGATGAAGAAAATAATGTGTGTATGTGTATGGCAGTTTTTATAGAGAGAGCATGCATGCAGCAGCCAAATGCGCACAAGTGATGCTCGCATGCGTCTCTAGGGCGGTTGAGCAAGCTACCTTAAAATATTCAAATACTAGCTTGCATTGTAGTATAACTTTTAGTGTCTAGCTAAGCTAGTTTTGAGTTTTGACCATTATTAATATAACTATTTATTATATATTGATTGAGTAATGAGTAACGTTTGGGTTTTTCTTTTCATTTTGTACGTAATTTATATATATTTTGATGATCATCAGGATAATGCTGAATTATATTGTCAAGATATATACAAGGCAATCTTTCATAATACAGTATATATATATATGTGAGAATCAGAGAATAGATCGAGCTTGAGGATTAAAGGATACTGTGATAATTCAAAATTATTAATTGATTGATATTTGATATATAGCTAGGAATAATCCAATATAATCTTTTTTTTTATCAAGTTTGTAAAAAATATAGTGATCTGATTACAAATATTACTATATATATATTACCCTAACAAACCTTGTTTTTCATCTTTTTTTGTTAATGACAAATTGATCATTTATTTCTATATATCCATTTCTATCGCTAACAGCTTAATTACTTAATATTCCTTTGAGTGATGCCATTATGCCAAGTACATATACCCTTTAATTTCCATTTTATATTAATTGATCCATCTTTCATAATTACTATTTAAAAACCAATAAAAATGGTAAGAATTTGTGCAAGTGAGTTCTACTGGGGTGTTTGAGAGGAAAAAGGGGATTGACCAACTCAAAAAGCTATTTTTGGTGTTTAATAGTTAGATGTTTGTAAAAGAGTTTTGGGATGAAAAAACTCTTTTTCAAAAATTTCATATTGTGAGGAGATTTTTGGAAGAGCTTATGACTCTGTTACGGTTGTTAGAGCTGTAAATGGGTTGACCTGTGTTGGGTTCGGGTTGACCCATTAATATAAACAGGTTAAAATCCCTAACCCATTTAGTTAAACGGTTTGAAGTTCTCAACCCAACCCAACCTTATAAATAAATGGGTTGACCGAATAACCCATTTAATAATATTATAACTTTTTCATTAGCATCAAATAAAGTTATACCACTATATGTCTATATTATTATATGGATCATAGCAACAACCTACGATAGCTATATATATTATATTACAAACCATATTGTTCATAATTTACACATAATAACACGGTAGTAATTAATAACTAACAATATTATGAGTTTTAATGTTCAAGATAAAAACATTAGATATTAAGAAATTACAACCACATACACAACTTGTAAAGAATCTGTAACATAATAAAAAAAATATATATGAAAATGATATGTTAGATAAGTATGTCAATTCAACTTGAAACTAATATTATTATGACGTATATTCTTAATTTAATGGGATAAACATGTTGAAATTGGCTTGAGAATTTTAACCCGACTCAACCCATTAAACTAAACGGGTTAGGTTGGGTTGGGTCAACCCATTTAATTAAACGGGTTGAAAAATTCAACCAAACCCATTATTATTAGGTTGGGTTCGAGTTAGGTTATTGGGTTGGGTCAGATTTTGTTAGCTCTAACTGTTGTAAGTATGTCCCAAGTGAGACCATGCTTTTTAACATGGTAGAGATTAAAAACTTAATTAGTACGAAGATCCTTATCATGGCGTAAATATATAGGAAATACTTGTATAGTAATAACCATATTATTCGTCAAAACTGCGATAAAAATGAAAAAATATCAATTTAGAATAGACTAAGAACATGTTCTTTTGGATTTAATTAATCTGAACTGAACTAAATTAATTAAATTTGTAAATAAACTGAATTGAACTGGATTGAAGTAAGGCCACTCTATTATTTTCGACTTAATTTCTAAAATTTCAATTCAGTTCATGTTGAATCTAGAATTTAATTTAATTCAGATTAATTCAATACAAAAAAATAGGGTCTAAATCCTAGACTCAACAGATAAAAATTGAAATAAAATAAACTAGATTTGTCTCAACTGAATTAAAATTTTAGAAATTAAGTAAAAAAGAACATGAGCTAATAACACATGAAAGATGAATATGATATAGAATCATAGGAGCATACAAATCTAAGCGAAAACGATGAAATGGGCTATGAGAAAGACTACTAGTTCTTCAATCTGATTTGTACAAATGTTCAAAGCAAGTAGCAGTTTTTTTTTTTTTTATTTGTCTATAATTAATAATAGCTTGTACCAGACCCAACTTGACATTGTTGACAACAAATTTTTTAAAAGGTTAATGCTATATGGCATTAAATTCCCTTCTAAAAGTGATAGGATTATTTTGTGAATTAATGACAAAAAATACATGTTAAATTTAATCAATATAATATATTTTCTAAAAAACTTTTCTTTAGACTCTTATATGCAACTCTAAAGCCTGCATTAGTATTTTTTGGCCGGAAAAAGGGAGGCTTAAGAAACAAATACGAGTACATGATAATACTAAAATTGTTTTAAGAAGGAAGAAGCACACGCAAAATTAGACTGTGGAACGAAACATACAAATTTGGACGATTAATTAGGCATAAATATCATGTATGTATGGTATATATTGTAGCTATATATATTTATAGTCGGCAACAACACGTGTTACCTTAATCAAATGGTAATTTGGCCTCATTTTTTCACTCTATACTATCGAGAGATGATACATACAACCATTGAGTGTAGACTCTATGACTATATACAATGGTCAATGCTTTTTTATAAACGAGCTTTAAGCAAGGAGAAAAATAGGGCAGATTTTTGGAGCCCGTATAAATTATTAACCAATAATAAGTTATTATATGTGGAATTTTCAAATAATCATTATATGTGTAGAGCTAACCTTATAGTAATACCAATTTTTTTAAGAATAGTACTATATCTATCATCTTGATCAACGAATTGTCTAAATATATTTTATTGCAAATAGTTCTATACAATTATAAATACACCGATACACGTACATGTTTTTTTAAATCATTATTTCATTTATTTGTTGTTGTTGAGTAAACGCATTCTTTTGTGTGCGTGGGTGAACAAATTAGTAAATAAAAAGTTGCTACTTTTTTTTTGAAGGGAAAGTATACATTGTAGTACAGCTACGATCGCTTCCTCTCAAAGAGAAATCCTAACATATCATTAGACAAGAGAAGTAATGTTTGTACAGGAAAAGTATACATTATAGTTAGGAAAGCATCCAAAAACAGATCTATATATCAATGTTTGCACAGGGATCCAGTGACTAAGAAAAGTAATGTAGTCCGCAATGTGATTAGCTTCACGAAAAATAGGTCAATTGACCAAATTGGTAAAAAAAATGACACCTAGCGACAATTTGGTAAAAATAATTAATTTGCAACAAATTGGTAAAAAAAAAAAAAAAAAAACTTAGCATTGGTTCACAAATTAGTAAAAAGCTTAGCTTCAGATGAAAATTTGGTAAAAAAAAAATAAATTTTGGCGACGACTTGGTAAAAAAAAAAAAAAAAAAATTAGGCCAAAATTTTAATTTTAAATTTTCATTTTATAATTTGGTCAATACACAAAATTATAATCCCTATCTAAATCTTCAATCTTTTTGAGGAGTATTAAATTTAACTCTGTTTTCTCACTTATGTTTATCCAACCATCCCAAATTATTATTATTTTTTTCTCTTCCCTTACCATAATAATAAGTGACATACTAGAGGGGAAAAAAAGTATATATTATTGCCCCTAAAATTCCCTAGCTATTTTTTCGATAACTTTTTTAATATTAAATTTAACTCATTTTCTCACACATTTATTCATCTAACGATCCCAATTTTCCCCCTTCAATCTCTTACCATAATAAGTAATGTACAAGAGGAAAATTTTTCATTTAGATCGAGCGCAAATGCATTCAATATAACCAATATTTTATATTCTTTTGTATTTCTAAAGTTGTCATATATTTTTATGATAAAATTGTGTTTGTCTTAAATTTATCCATAATATTTCTTAATGATATAAAGTACGGAGTACATGACAATACATGTATATTAAATACATTTGCACTCTTAATTGAGAAATAAATAAAATTTTATTTTTCTCGTCTTACTTAGTATGGAAAGATAAGAAGAAAAAACAATTAGAAATGATTTATTAAATAGATCGATGTAGCAAAAGTGCAAAACTCTCAAAACAAGTTAAAATTTAATAATAAAAAAAGAAACATTTAAAAATAATCAGTAGATATGATGTGTTGACCAAAATGAAAATGCAAATTAAATAGTTTTTGGGCCTAAATGTCGTCGGAAGTTCATTTTTTTACCAAGTTGTTGCCAAATTTTATTTTTTTTTACCAATTTGTCATCCAAAGCAATTTTTTTACTAATTTGTCATCTGAAGCTAAGTTTTTTTACCAATTTGTAGCAAAAAAAATTTTTTTACCAAATTGTGGCTAGGTGCCACTTAGTAAACGGACCGATGGAAACCTCCTTAGTCTTGTAAATTGGACTTGCACTCCCTCGTGGTGGGCGTGGTCCAGGCTCGTTTGGTATTTTTTTTGAAAAAAAAAATAGTGAAAATTAATTAACTAAAAGGAATCCAAATACAGGTACACACACATTAATTATGGTATTTGATGACCATGGTTAATGTGTGTTCAAAGGAATTTGTCCACCTTTCTCTGTTTTGAGTATGACTTGAGCTACACAAATTGGAATAATGTGATTCTAATGTCATATGAAACTAGACTCAAAAAGATTTTCAATAGAATATCATAACCTCAAATGACCTTGGGCTGGGCCTAAAGGGCCAATTTGTTCTCTGGGTCCAAAAAAACAAAGAAAAAAAAAACAACGAATGAAACAACCAATTCAATAGGCCGGATGTTGCCAAGTGTCCCCGTCATTTTGGCAAATAGTTGAGTGTTATACTCTAATCTCCTTTAGCCCATCTAAAAAAAAAAAAAAAGATTTTGAAACATTTATTACAAGCTAGCAAGCATTAAAGGAAAACACTAGTCAATTCTCCCAAGAAATCTCATGAGAACAAAGCACAAGCTAAGCTGGGAGCACAATAATAATACTCTATTCCATACACAAATTAAAGTCCAAATAAAATGAAGCTTAGCGAGCAATCATATATATATATATATATATATAGGGTTGGGTTCCGGTGAGAAATTTCTTATGGTGAGAAATGTGAGAAGAGATAAATACATCAACTATAACCTAGAGATACATTGAGCACCAACTATAGGTACATTCACCATACACTATAAATACATTGACTAAAAATACATTGACTTTATACCATATATACATTGACTCCAAACTATCAAAGGAGTAAGGAAAGAAAATCAAATTTAATCTTAGCCCTTCATTTGGTGATCAAAGGGTTGTGATTGCTTCTCACCCTTCTCACCAAAACTACATTTCTCACATGAGCCCAATTTTATATATATATATATATATATATTTATAGCAACTACAATATACAAATATATAAACATATATACATTAAGATGTATAGTACGTAGTTACATACGTTGCAAGTTAACAAACTTATTATTGCGTAACACACAATTAACAATGAACACACACGGAATGGCCTGGTGGAGATCGAAGTAGTCCAACAGGTTTATAAAAGTCTTTACAGTAGTATATACTCCGTATTTATCAATCACTTAATTACAAATAAAATGTATACGTACTTTAACAAAAACATTATTTTTTCAAAAAAAAAAAAAAAAAAAAAAACCAAAATCATTTTGACTGGAATAAAACAATATATAATATAGTATATGTAGCTAGGGCAGGACAGGTGGGGTCAGCTAGTAAGCTCCCTGGTGGGCGGTGACGCCCCCATGGGCAGTGGGAGGAGCACCGTAGGCGGCTGGTGGTTCGGCAGTGGTTTCCGGCGTCGTAGCATAGGAAGATGCAGCGGGTGGAATTACGGGCACTGCATGCTTTCTTTTCTTAGCCACCATATAGTAGAGGCAAGCTGCCATAAAAGCTGCCAAGAAGAAGAAACCACCCAGGGACACCCCCACCGCTATTGCTACCTTATGATTATCCTTACCCCCACCTGGTGGTGATACTATGGGCGGTGGTGAATACGGTGGTGGTACTGGTGGTTGAATTGGTGGTGTTACTGGAGGTTGAATTGGTGGTGATACTGGTGGTTGAATTGGTGGTGTTACTGGAGGTTCAACTGGTGGTGTTACTGGAGGTTCAACTGGTGGTGTTACTGGAGGTTCAACTGGTGGTGTTACTGGAGGTTCAACTGGTGGTGTTACTGGAGGTTCAACAGGTGGTGTTACTGGAGGTTCAATTGGTGGTGTTACTGGAGGTTCAACTGGTGGTGTTACTGGAGGTTCAACAGGTGGTGTTACTGGAGGTTCAATTGGTGGTGTTACTGGTGGTTCAACTGGTGGTTGAACTGGAGGTTTATGCTTGGAGAAATCACTAAGCTGCCGCATTTTGCTGTGTGTTAACGAACGTTGGAGAAATTAATTTGATAGATAGATAGAGAGAGAGAGAGAGAGATAAATGTTGGAGAAATTATAGTATAGTATGGTATAGTATAGTATAGTATAGTATAGTATTGTATAGTATATTGTATATAAAAAAATGGTGTTTAGAGAGTTAGGATTATTGATGCAGAAAATATGTGTGTGTATGGCATCTTTATAGAGAGCAGCCAAGTGCACAAGGTTTAATTTGAGCAGCCAATCCAACTTAAAATATTCAATGTCATCACGTTTTAAAATCATCCCCCAAATTTTTATTTTTAACTGAAATTAACTCGATCTATTCCTTTCACAAAAATAATCACCACTTATTTATACCTTGTATTCTACAAATCAAATACACTACTTGTTTAGTGTTTATTAGTTTTGACAATTATTAATATAAATATTTATTATATATTGATTGAGTAATGAGTAACGTCTTGGTTTTTCTTTTGATTTTGTAATTATATATATTTTGATGATCAGGATAAGGCTGAGTTATATATATTGTCAAGATATATACAAGGCAATCTTTCTTTCATACATAAAGTATATGAGAATAGATCGAGCTTGAGGATTAAAGGATACCATAGGCCCTGTTTGGAAGTTAGTTGTTAGCTGTTAGAGGTTAACTGATTGCATTAGCTGTTTTGATTAGCTGTTTGTGATAGCTGATTTGACTAACTGATTTACATTAGCTGTTTGTATAAAAGTGTTTGGTAAATAGCGGTTAGCCGTTAGATGTTTCAGAGTAAAAAGAACTAAAAAGCTATAAGCTCTTCCAAAAAGCTCCTCATATGAGCTTTTTGAAAAAGAGCTTTTTCACCCTAAAACTCTCTTCCAAACCTCTAACTACCAAACACCCAAAAATAGCCTTTTGAGTTGGTCAAACCTCTCTTCCCTCTCTTTTTCTCTCAAACCTCTAACTCCCAACACCCAAAAATAGTTTGTTTTTTTTATTTATGAAGTTTCTAAAATAAATTTATTACAAATATAAATATATAATAAATAAATAATATTACGAGTACTATATATTACTCTAACCTTGTTTTTCATCTATTTTTGTTAATGACAAAGTGATCATTTCTTTCTATATCTCCATTTCTATATATCGCTAACAGCTTACTTAATATTCCTTTGAGTGATGCCATTATCAATTATATATTATGCCAAGTATATATTAAAATTTAAAAGCAGCAGTACAACATATACCCTTTAATTTCCATTTTATATTGATCTTCATAATTACTTTTTAAAAACCAATAAAAAGGGTTAGAATTTGTGCAAGTGAGTTCTACCGGGTGTTTTAGAGTTAGAAATTTGAGAGGAAAAAGATATTTATTAACTTAAAAGTTATTTTTGGTGTTTGGTAGTTAGAGATTTGCAATAAAGTTTTGGGATGAAAAAACTATTTTTCAAAAAAAAATCATATGAGGAGATTTTTGGAAGAGCTTATGACCCTGTTACGGCTTTTAGTATAATTAGTTAGTCAAATCAGCTAGTCAAAGTAGCTAACTTAATTAAATAATCTATAACAGTTAACAGCTAACTCTCAAACGAGACCGAACACGTTTTTTAACAGGGTAGAGATTAAAAGCTTAATTAGTACGAGGATCCATATCATGGGGTAATATATAGGAAATACTTGTATAGTCAATGGCGGATTCAAATTAAAAATTTTACGGAACAGAGTTATTGTACTTTATAAAAAGATACACCCCTCGCTCAATATCGACATGGTTATATTTAGACTTTTACATTATAGGATCACTTTTCACTATTAACCACGGTTTTATAATACACAAAGTAATTTTTTATCCAAATTTCATTAAAATGAATAAATATATTAAAAAAAAAATAGCCCAAGTGTGATAAGAGTATAGTAATAACCATATTAATTGTCAAAATTGTGATAAGAGTGAAAAAAAAAACAATTAGAATAGACTAAGTTCATGTTCTTTTGGACTTTAATTAATCTGAACTGAACTAGATTATATTTGTAAAAGAACTAAACTGAATTGAAGTAAGGCCATCCTATTGTTTTCAACTTAATTTCTAAAATTTCATTTCACCTCGTATTGAGTCTAGAATTTAATTCAGTTTAGATTAATTCAGTACAAAAGAACAAAATCAACATAATAGTAGTAGTAATGATGATGATAATATAATAATAATGATAATATTCTATGCATTTGAACCTATGTTCTTTTTTATTATTGAATTATATTTAAGGAGTTAGTAATAATTAGTATCTCTTTTTTTAAACCCATTATTAATTAATATTATCAATTCCAATAACTTATCTACATATTTAATTTTTTTTTAATTCACTTGTAGTAAAATTAACAAACTGGAACAGATGGAGTAATAGTAATATGGAGGATGTGTAAAGTTTAATTTGGACCAAAATTAAATCAAATCCGAAATAAATAAATAATTTTTATTGCATAATATAAAAAAAAATAGTTTAATTCAATCTAACTCTGATTGATTTCACTAAAAAAATTATAAAACATGAATGATAGAATAAAATTGGTTTATGTTGTGTAAGAGTGATTTAAGGTAATTATTAATTTTATTTAATCAATAATTAAAAGTAATAACCTAGACCTGATTGCTTGTAACTTATCAGACATAATTAGAACTTATTAGACCTGATTGGAACTTATTAGAACTTATTAAACCTGATTGGAACTTATTAGACTTAATTGAAACTTATTAGAACTTATTAGACCTTATTAGAACTTATTAAACCTGATATAACTTATCCGAACTTATCTAAACTTATCTGAATTTATTAAAGCTGAAACTTATTTTTTAAGGTGAAGAGAACGCTCTCTAAGTCAACAAGAACACGGCCTAACTAACACATGATGTCAGGAATTGATTTCCCCTTAACCTTTATTAATCTATAGAGTAAAGTTTATATACAAGCTAAAATAATACTATCGGGCCCTAAAATACAATAGGCCAATAAAGATATCTATATATACAATAGTATGGTCTAACACATGAGAAGATGAATATGAATATATGATATAGAATCATAGGAGCATACAAATCTAAGCGAAAACGATGACATGGGCTATGAGAAGACGTACGAGTTCTTCAATCTGATTTACAAATGTTTAAAGCAAGCAGCAGCTTTTTTTATTTATTTATCTATAATTAATATTTAATAATACTTCGTAGCTTGTACTAATGTACCAGACCCAACTTGACAACAAAACTTTTAAAAGGTTAATGCTATATGGAATTATTGGTATTAAATGCCCTTCTAAAAATGGTATTATTTTGTGAATTAATGATAAAAAAAATACATGTTAAATCAATCAATATAATAATTTTTTTCAAAAAACTTTTTTCTTTTAGACTCGTATATGTAACCCTAAATTAAAGTCAACTTTTTTTTTTTTTGTGGCCGAAAAAGAAAGGCTTAAGAAACAAGTACAAAGTACATGATAATACTAAAATTGTTTTAAGAAGGAAGAAGCACACGAAAAATTAGACAGTGGAACGACACATACAAGTTCGACGATTAATTAGGCACAAATAGTCAAATATCATGTATGTATATGTTGCAGTCATATATAGCCAGCAACATGTATTAACTTAGTTAAATGGTAATTTGGCCTCATTTTCTTACTCTATACTATCGAGAGATGATACATACAACTATTGAATGTAGACTATATATACAATGGTCAATGTGTTTTTTTTTAAAAAAAAAAAAGAGCTTTAAGCAAGGAGAAAATTATAATAGAAGAGATTTTTGGAGCCAGTATAATTATTAACCAATAAAAAGTCATTATATGTAAATATTCAAACGCTCCCTCCACAACATAAAACTTTAAACAATTGATTTTGCACGCATTTTGAGGTTGCGGTTCAATGGTGCAAACGAAGGAATTATGCATAATATTTTCATATTATTAGTAAAGTAACTTATAATCAGATTCCAGCATGTGTTAAAACCATTTTGATTTTTGACTAATTCCTTCGTTTACGCCCTCAAATCGCTTTTTCAAATTAAATGCCTGCAAAATCAAATGATGTTGAAAGTTTTATGTTACGAAAGGAGTAATCACAAAAGATCTACATTTGCGACGGGATTTTGGCTCGTCATTAATGTGTACTCGTTGTTAATGGATCAATTTTTTAAATTGTTAGACTTATAGTAATACCAATTTTTTAAGAATATATAGTACTACCATCTTTATCAACGAATTGTCTAAATATATTTTATTGCAAATAGTTCTATAAAATTATAAACACACGTACATGTTTTTTTTATCATTATTTCATTTATTTGTTGTGTAAACGCATTCTTTTGTGTGTGTGGATGAACAAAACAGCAAATAAAAAGTTTGCTACTTGATTTAAACATATGCCAAGGTACAAATGAAACCTAAGTTCGACCTATAGTGTTCTCATAGTCCATCTGGATTCTGGACCATCTTGCTTTATCTTAAATTCCTAACTTGTCTAAACCTATTCTATGAGAGAGCCAACAAAAAAAAAAAAAAAAAATCGCTTTTGAAGTTATTACACTTACTTGTCAAACGGATCAGGTCGGGCTGAGATAAAATATTTTTGAGTTGGGTTGAACAGGTCGGATTAGTAATTGGTTCGGGTCCTAAAATACATGTTTATGACCAAGAAATTTATACCAATGCATTGAATGTATTCGCATTTTTCTTGATGATTTTCGTGTAGTTATCTTTTCAAATTTTTAGGTGGCATTCATTCCTTTCAGTTTTTGGTAATTGAAAATCGATTTATTTAATTGGTGTATAATTTATTAGATGCAATGATAATTGAGCATGAAACATCAATAAATAATGCACTGGAGATTAAATGTAATATGAATTGGCTAGTTTATTGCAGTTGAATTAATGCATGAATTTGAATTTTCATTCTCCTCATGGTGTTAGTTGATTTTTGTACGATTTAGAGTGGTTGGTGCATATTTGTATGAGAAAATAATGTTGTTGCTTGCTTGTTGGAGTGTTTTGCTAGTAGTTTTACTATTTTGCATTTTGGTCCAAGCACATGGTTGGACGAGAATAGTTGTTGAGCCTGACTGTCTTCATCCACAAGTGAGTTGTCCCACATAGGAATGAGTTTAGTATTAGGGGGTGTATGGTGTTGAATCCCACATTGAATAAATAAAGTCTTCACTTTATATATATGGCTAAGGGATTACTCTCCATTTACCATATGGTTTCGAGGTGGAAACTCCTTGGTCGTGTAAAGTGGACTTGCACTCCCCCGTGGCGGGCGTGACTCAAACCTATTTGGCATGGTATCAAAGCCAAGTTGGGTTTGTTGTGATATGGGCCAATGGTTATAGAAAAACTCACATGTGAAGGGACTGTTGATGAGCCCGTATTCATCCACATGTGAGTTGTCCCACATTGAAACAAGTTTAAGTAAGGGGAAGTGTTGCGATGATCAATCCCACATTAAAGAAATAATAAAGTTGTCTCCATTTTATACGACTAAGGGATTACTCCCCTTATTACCATATTGTTTTGAGGTGGAATATCCTTGGTCTTATAAACTGAACTTGCAATTCTCCTGTGGCAGGCGTGGCCCATGCCCGTTTGTCAATAGTACTAGGATGGATGACCTCCTGTGAAGTCCTTGTGTTACCATGCCATGGACCCCACCGACCCTGTGGTTGACCGAAAATAGTACTAGGATTGGTGACCTCTTAGTAAGTCCTCGTGTCATCGCTTTGGGATTAAGGTGCAGTGAAGAAGAAGATGAAATAGGCAAATAGCCTCTAGGTGCACATAACTTTGCGTACACCCATGTGCATAGTATATATAGGAGTTGCTAAAAGAATGATTGAATTGCAAATTATGATAATTTCGTGTGTAAAAAAATACGTCTTTATAACAAAAATGCAACAATTGCACTTTTTACATATGCCCATAAATTGTTTTAAACATTAATATATTTATATTAGTGAAAATAAAAGTTGATATTATGAAAACATTGGATGTAATGAAACTAAGGATATCCTTCTTGAATATATTTTTCTTTAAGTAAATCACAAATCTTAATAAAACTGAAAAAAAATATGAGCATTGCAAAAAGAATTGTTAATGCAAAAAAATTGTTACTGAGGCATTTTTCATTCAAAAAGATGTTTTTATGGAAACGACGAAGATGACTTTGATTAATTATTCAACTCAGTTGGAGACAGGAGGAAATGAATGAGTTGCAACTTGCAAGTTATGATAATTTTAAAAAATAAACACTATTCGCTGACATTTATTTTATGTTTTTTATATAAGATGTTTTTTAATTACATATTACATCATGAGATTTGCTTTATTTTTATGGTTGTCCAATGCTTGAAATCTCTTCTTGTATATGTTGATTTTTTTATATTTATAATATAGTATTAGGCCTTAGTCGAATTTTACAAGTTACAATAGGTCACTCGGCCCACTTTTAAGATAACTTGCATCTAAAAAGGGAAAGATAGAATCCTAACCTAAAATTCGAACATGTTTATCACTGGAATTTGAACTGTTGAACATGTTAATTGTTGAATGCTTCATGTCCATTCTTGATAAAATCCGAATATGGTTATATTTGGAATTTATCATATGCTGGATACTCTTTAATCTATGTCACCACTTCAATTAACCTTAATTCCCTTGGCTCCCCTTCAACAAGGTAACGAAAAAAGCAGTGTTTTGAAAACTCCTATATGTACATTTGTATGCTTCCATCTTAATCTAGTAAGATCTCGACAAACCAAAGAAAGCAAGAGTTCAACGGCTAGCTTCCCCGGCCCCCATATATCAAACCAGAACGGTGAATGATCTAACAAACACCACCTGACATAACAGGTTGAAGGCGAGCTCCCTTGCTAGTTTAGGGTTTGATTTTTATTGTGCATACGTTACGAATAGCAAAACTTGTTATTAGATGATCACTTTTCACCATCAATAGCTAAGGAAGAAAAGCAAAGACCAATCAATTAAAAACACAAGAATTGAAGGAAATAAGAATGGAGAAATTTGACAGGGACACCTATCAATTAAGACAGCAGAATGATGATATGAAATAGATCAAAAGTTGACCTGCGGTTCATACATATTGGACCAAGTTTGCTCCTTTTTTTTTCATTTGCAAATCGACACTTCATAGCAAGGCAAGAAAGAAAAAAAAATAATAATAATAAATTTGGTATGTTATAGTTACAACTTACAACAAAATTAAGAAGCATTCTGAACATTTTTTTTATCCAAACAGACCACTAAGTCATCAGCAAATGCCTAGACGGTTCAAGTCCAATTGGGGGAAAAAAGGATACAGAAAATAAAGTTATTTATATCAACTTGAAATTTACAAAATTGTAAGTTGCACAATGCTACAACACACTAGAGCCATGGAGTTGCAGGAAAGATTATCAGAAGTCAGTTTCTTGATTTGCCTAACCTAAAAACAGCCAGTAAGTTTCTCTAAATACAATACTCTTTCCCCAAAAAGTTGCAGCTTCTGCTCCTTTTAATTCCCTACTAGCCTAGATGACTAATCAGAATCATTAGAATCTCCATGCAGATGGCTGTGTTCATGTGTTCGACTTTGATTGATCAAATGGAACACGGACAAAGAGCCTGCCATGCAAGCTCACAACAGCAGATGTACGCAGTGGGTCAATTCTCACTGGAAAGACGACAACCTGAACATTGTTAACCGATAGGATTGATTAGTCAAAAGATATAACACCTTAAGTCCCCTACCCCATCCTGTGCTCCTGTCTGTTCGAATAAGGACACACATGAGCTGTGAGCATCAGCTTTGGGGTAGACTGGTAAATGATGCAACTAAGTTCATGATCGAACTTCTCAGGTAGTAAGGTAATTCTGCAGACTACTAATAAGATAGAAATAAGACTAATTCGTGATACAAGGATCAAAATATTACAAATGTTTGCCCACAATGCTCAAAAGCTCTAAAAATATGCGTCTTTCGAAAAGAACAGCCCACTATACTATTTCCATAAATACCTAAGTGGCTAGGCAAAGGTATGGCAAACAAATAAGGGAACCACACACACAGGTTGCATTGAAAAAGAACAACACTTTAAATTCCAAATTGAAATCAAAATCATATTCTGATGGCAAATCCAATGATTACAATAATGCAAGCACAGAACTAAACATCAGCCATCGAAAATTACCTTCCTAAATGGAGTTATTCCCCAAGGATTGTCAAGCTGCTCTGGCTGACCAGTGATGACCAGACGCCCAGCAGGATCTGACTGAACGCGGACCTGAGTCATCCAGTTAGAGGGGAAAAAAGAAAAGAAAACTGCATCATTAAGGGTCATCAAGTTTAACATCAAGAGGCAGACAGTTAAAAATAAGAAACATATGGAATTATACAATGCAAAATCATTACATTTATTACGCAACATAGGAATTCATTCAAAGAAAGGGTCTTCAACGAAATCACAATATTTTTAAGGGCCAACTGGAGTTTGGGAGTGCCTCTATTATGCACTTGCAGACGTCCAATTATGAATGATAAACCAAACAAAAAAACATAGAACCAGAATACTGTCTGAACAGATTAAACTTGTGTGATTGATCTTGACTATATTCCAAAATCACTCCTCCGACCTAAGATTCTCAGACGCTATATTAACTTATTAAGTAGAATAAGTATTCCAACATTGTATTTACTCCCTCCGTAACATAAATATTTCAACAATTGTTTTTTCACGCATTTTGAGAAAGCGATTTAAGGGTCTAAGCGACGAAATTAATCAAAATGGTTTTACTACAAGCAAGAATGTGATTATAAGTTACTAATATCAAAATTATTTTGATTAATATGGTCGTTTAAACCCTCAAATTGCTTCCTCAAAATGCGTGAAAAAACAATTGTTGAAATCTTTTTTTTTTTTTTTGGAGAAGTATTGTTGAAATCTTTATGTTACGGAGAAAGTGATTTTTTCCCAACAAAGATAAGAGGGATAATCAATTTCTTTCTTACCCCTACATGAACCTAAGTGCACACATAGATCTAGTTAAATTGAGCCTTCTATGTTTCTAAGATGAATTCTTTTGTGATGAATAGTGAAGCTACAACCAAACTATACAAATTGAGCCTTCTATGTTTCTAAGATGAATTCTTTTGTGATGAATAGTGAAGCTACAACCAAACTATACAAATACTCAAAGTTTATGGAAGTGGATATCAGAATAAACAAGTATGTCGCAACATAGTTAAATAGCATCCTACACGCTAACAGAAGAACATTTGACACAATCGAAACAGATATATTCAACCAAAAGTGAGCTAATTTTGGAAAGAACGAAATCAAAAAAGTTTTCAGCAAAAAGCTAGAATAAAAGAGTAAGTATCAAAGAGACAGCTAGCCAGAGCAACCAAAGAAACACATAAGCTCACCTCCTCACGCAGAAGCCCAGGAACTAAAGCATAGACCTCAAAACAATCTTTCTGCAAGAAAAGGGAAATGGAGCAATAATCAGTCATCATACAACAGCTCAAGGGGGAAAGGTACAACTGAACGTAGGAACATTAATCACTGAAACTCACAATTTCTCTGACATTGATTTTCACCCAGTCAGCAGGGGGACCGGCATCCAAAACATTTGGAAACAACCTAAAATAAAGAGGAAGAGGTTCCTTAGATAGTTAGATACATAAAGAGGGGTAGGAGGTCTGCAAAAAAAAATGAAAAAGACCCGGAAAGACTGGGAATAAATTTAACAGCACTAAGGCAACATGACCCCAATAAACCAAAAAAAATGATCCCTCCTTTAGTGGATCAACCAATCAAGGAAGGAGAGATAAAGTGTGATCCGTTTTAGTGCAAATATAAAGATGCTAATTCCAATTGACCCATGATTTGATATATAACTAACAAAGGAACAGTTGTCCTCAAGATAAATTAGAAGAGAAAACGGTTTAATGAGCAAAAGAAAAGGGGAAAGGAAAAGGGAAAGGGAAAAGGGGGGAAAAGAAACCCTTAAGGGATTAGAAAAACAGTGTGCTGCAGCAAAAAAATCAGAATTTATTACACAAGAAGTGCAGCTGCACAAAAATTTAGAATAAAAGGATTTATAGTGATTGCACTGAGCCAGGCAAACTGCTCAATGACCAGCAGCAGAGAGGCCTTGTCACTCAACCAAAATTGGAATAAAAAAAGTAGTCTAAATGAAAAGGAGCACAAGCTACAACAACCCTAAGAGCAGGTACTCAATAACGAATGAATGGAATGCTAATTCCCATTCATGGCTTTTCAATGCAAACGTGTGCAATCTTTTTTGTGTGTGTATTGTAGAGATGGAGAGGAGTTGAAGAAGGGAGCAACAATTGGAAAACTCAACTGTTTGTTTGCTTCAGGAATTTCATTTTCTGCAAGCTCAGGATTACTAGATTTCTTCTGCTTTACACCTGTGTTATATTATTATGAGTCAGCATCAGATTTTGTTAAAAAAAATATATCATAGAATTAACAACTATTTATAATATAGGGCAACTTACCAATGTTTTTCAGATGCTTTTCACGTTTTTGTGAAGAATTTATGCTCTTATCCTGACAAACAGAAGGAGTTAAAGAAACCCCGGGTACAAGAAGTTAAGCATATAAGACTTTCCAGACTAGAACACGAGGGAGGGGGAGAGGGGGAAGGGGGCAAAAATCGTTTCACAAATATTAGCTGAGAGTCGAAGCAACTGATATCTATACACACAAAGAATCCATAGCAGATAGCTTCTCCAAGCAATATGTACTCCTGCAAGTACTTCCTACACTTTTTAATTATTACATTGAGATGAGACACGGGTTTTAATGTGAACAAAACTTATGAAATACAGTCCGTGACTCCATGTGCATCAGTAAATAAGAGAGAAATTGTTTCTAATAGTGAAATGAGTGGAGTAAGTGCAGACATCAGTAGGATATTTTAGAAAATTATAGCTGGGAGCCTGGGACTACTATCCAAAATGAAAACTTTGCAATTATTTTGTATTGTCCAAAGATGGAAACTTGCAAATAAATAAAAATAAAAAAAAGCATGACAAGGGTTGCACGGAAGCATTTAACATATTTTCATTTTTGGCAAGTTAAATACTCTATAGAATCTTAATGCCGATATTTATCATTTTTCTTCTAAAAAAAAATCAAGTATTTGTGAATCTTAAGCGAGAAAAGACCACAGAAAATTACATATCTCACAAACCTACATATACATGTATAAATGATAATATAAGAAAACTAATAATCACCTGCCAAGTGTTCCACATTCTTTATATCTTACAATCAAAGCATTCCTTCCAGTTTAATGTGGGACAATTAGCAGGTTACTATGGGTTTTCCCATATTCTCATTGCTAATTCTAGCAAATAAAACATACCCAATGGCGGATGTAGGTGGTGACGCGGTTAGTCACATGCACCATCACGGCCTTAAAAAATGAAATGAAGCTCCGTTTTGCTTTAAAAAGCGCAGGGGGGGGGGGGGGATCCAAATCCAATTCAGCAAGTAGAGTTCTCATTCCTAGCTATTCTCTCTTACACTCTTCATTCTCAAAACATCAATCTGGCTAATCTATCGATGATCAGTACTAGAACTAGCTATTACTGGCCGTGTTGCAACGCTATCAACTATTGATATTAGAGAGGCTGCTACTGCTCATTGCCTCTCTACTCTGCCTATTTGCTGCTAATCGATCTTCTGCTGCTCGTGAAAGCATAATTATATGATTTCTTTAATGAAATCTGAATTCACAAGATCTAGACTAAACATGATTCAACCAACATAATCAAAACAATTAATTAATTAATATGACTAACCTTGTTCCATTATGAATAAAACAAAGAGATACTTTTGATGATAAAAACTTATCACTCCTTAACTTCCCTTAAAAGTCTACATATATATTGATATAACTTCATGCCTTTCAAGAGACACAATGAACATAAGTGTCATTTCAATTCAAGGGTCATGTCATAACTATAAATATATATAGACATAAGAAGATTAAACATATAATAATATTATTAGGCAAGGGAAGAGGGATTACTTATAACTCTGGATTTTAACGTCGTTAATTGAAACCGGTTCATGACGGTGTCACATATTATATTAAAATCCAATATTTAATTTTTGTTAAAGCTGGGGAAATGACCAGAGTTTGTGACCTTTTTCCCTCATTCAACATCAACATATTCTAGTTCCATCTGATGCATAATTGCATATTAAAATTTAAATATTTAGATAGGGTACACCATAGTTCAAATATGTTTGCATACATGGTAGATAATTTAGATGGATTATAGGACAATTATCGATCTTTTGATACCTTAATAATCGGCTCCCCCACTTCTCCAAAGCCAGAATTCCACTGAGAATGCCAACCCTGCATTGCACGAGCAGCAGCATCCCTCCGCACTCTACCTGAACTGGTTTGACAAGCAGTTCCCTACAGACAAGATATAGTGCAATAATAAATTATATTACACCACAGATGCCAAGTAGTTAAGAATAGAACAAAATTACAAAAACAGAAGCATATATTATATAGTCCTTGCTACCATGATCCCTCACAAAAGTACAAATAAAAAGAACTTTCCACATAGGTTAGTTTTATGTGACAGCCAGCACAGCCCTTAACTTGAAATTTTGGGCTGGCATTTAAACGTAAAATGAATTCTGACAGTGTGCATCAGGTAATTTTGGTTTGATAAATTTAAAAACCGCACCACCTCGACTCATATGTAGAGCTATCAATTTTCGACCCGACCCGACCCGATAAACCCAGTAAACCCGACCCGTAAATAGTGGGTTTTAACAAAAAAATAAAAACTCAAACCCGTTTTGAACCCGTTAAACACAACCCGCTCTTAACCCGACTCGACCTGCTTTTAACCCGACCCGACCCGAAAATCATTAAAATTGTATTAAACTTATGATATTATAGGAAAATGTAAGCAAAAACACTTCTTACTATTAAAACTTTGAATTTAAGATTATTTTTATTGGACCACAACATCAATTTTTTGCCATGAATTAGGTATTAATGAAGATAAATTTCTTATAATTTGTACTTTTTAGAACGCTTAAGGTACATTTTAGTACATATATTGCATTAAAATATGAAAAATTAAAGGGCGTTATAAAACTTTCCAACCCGCTGGGTCAACCTGAACCCGAAGAATTTGGGTTTTAAAAAAGCTAATATTGACCCGAACCCGCTAACACCCAACCCGGTACAACCTGAACCCGCAACTATTTTACATCGACCCGACCAGTTTGACAGGTCTACTCATATGTGAGTGCGAGACTGCATTTTAACCATGTTTTGAGCTATGTAACCTCATCCAAGTTTGCTGTCTCTAACCCAAAGAATTGAATTTGCTAGTCCGCAAAAAGAAAGAATCATAAAATTTTCAAGTGGTAAATCAAATTCAGCTTTTTCATGGACAAGACCTTCATAAAAAGGAAAGAAATCTCAAATTATAAATATATATATTGGCATAAGAAACCTAAAAATCTACAACTAATATGATATACTTCTTATTACAAAGCTTTAGAGAATGGTCTTGAGTCTTGACTGGACACTGCCCTAATTTCCTTGTTACACAATCCTCGCAAAATCTAGGAAAAAATGTTTTTGCTCCCTGTTTCTATTTGATTTTCCCATTTAGAATCCTGAAATTATTCACAATTAGATTGAACTTTCTAATTTGTTTATCAATTTATTAAAAAAAAAAAGGTTAATGCAATATGTATATTTGGATATCTAATACAGCTTTTTGGATCATAATTTTTCCAAACCAAAATGTTGGATTAGATCAACCTAAGTCTCAATAAGTAGTATATTAATATTTAGTTTTACAATTACCAATGTATAATTCAAGATAATAGTCCAAGATGTAGCAAAACTACACTTCTATTTATTTCAGTGGTCTCTAGGGGGTAGTATCTTATATAGATATGTCACCTGTTGCAAAATATTACCGGTTTCGGCCATTATATACTTTTATTAATTTCAACAGTACTCCAATGAGCTTCCCTCACCAGGGGCGAACCTATGGTGGGGCCTGGATGGCACCGGCCCCACCAAAAAAAATTACATTTTCGTTTTTGTATGGAGTCAGATTCTGTAATAATATATATTTATATAATGTTAGAGTATTATCAAATAATGTTACTTGGTCTAGTGGTTTATGTGTTGCTGCTTTATGTTGTATTGGACACATGGTCACAAGATCAATCCCTTGCATTGACAATTCACTCTTCCTCCTTTTTTGTTTGTTTCATATGAAATCCTTCATTTTTTCATTATTTTTTTTAAAAATAACTTTTTTACTTAGTTTCCCTCATACAAGTTACAACAACTACCTTAGTTTATAGAGTACAAAATACATATAATTATATATCTCTTAAAATATATCACTATTAATTATAACTTATAAGCTTATATAGATTAATAATATAAACGATATATGTTACAATTTAGATTTCAATTTCAAATCTTAATCCTTTTATATTACTTTATTTGATGAATGGAATTGTAAAATACTCACTATATTAAGACATTGTATTTAATTCATAGAATAACCAATTAATGTTTATTAGTGCCCCTGCATACATAAAATTCTAGATCCGCCTCTGTCCCTCACTAGCTCCAAATTAGTTTAGTTCAGTAATTGCCTCTATGCATAGCCTTTCAATTTGTTTCACACTGTTCAAACATAAAACGCCATAGTAATCCTAATGTGTCTTAAACTTTTGATGAGCTAATGAGCAGCCATTAAATTGCAAAATTGCAGATATCTCATTGCTCAATATAGTGGTTAAGTGGCCCAAGTAGACCTGAGGAATTGACGGCCTAACAAGATCACAAAATGCACACATTATTTTTTATTTTGGTGCGAATGAGCCACAAAGGGCGGGGTGAGAATCGATCCCAGGATTACCTGAAACCGGGAGGGAAACTTTAACCACCTGAGCTATCTCTCACTCTCACCACAAAATGCACACATTATCTGAGCATATATTAACCCAAAATATTTGGGAAGATACACACGATGTGAAATCAGAACAGCTTTTGAATCTTACTCTCATCATACACAATCAATATGGTAGGAATTTCATAATTACTTCACCAAATGAAATTTAAAAATTAAAAAATTAAAAAAAAAAACACACACACACACACAAGCACAATCACAATCACTTAAAATAAATTATATAAAAAAAATTGAACATATTTTACTTCATTTTCAGCTGAGTTAGGCTCGGGGATGGGTGCATCAGGAAATTCAATTTCACCAATCTCTCGTTTGTGCTTTTCATATTCCAGAAGTACCTGCACAAAGTTATAGCAACAATAAATCTTGAAAGCCATAATATTATGTAAAAAAAAGTAATAAAAAATAGAATCAAAGTTGAAAAACCATTATCAATTTGTGTTGGAGAATAGTTCTACTTGACAGCTGTGCTTCACAACATTATAAACTGAACTATTAAAGTTATTAAATCCTTCTTCATCACCTTAACAAAAGTTTGCTAACTCAAGTCGAGGACATGATTGGTTCAAGAAGAGGGTCAGATAGATGGCTAAGAAAGAAAATTCAAATTTCACGACACAATTAAATCAACATAATACAAATTATGACAGAAGTATTACCTTCTCATAGAAAATCCGAAATGTCCAAGATATTGTAGTACAGGTCCTGAGCAAACCGGCAAGTATTTATCTAGGTTAGATGTGGAGTCCAGTAAGATGTATACACTGACTAGCACCATACGGACTCAAATCTGAACAAACAATTTAATACTTTTACAGGAAAAAAATTGTTATGCATGCACTTCAAAATGTTATTTCCATACTCCAGCATTAGGAAATCAATATATTGATGCCTAACATATTTCTTACTTGGGTGGATGGAAAGATTCTCCAACTTGCCGCCACAACTTGTATGTAGTAACCTGTAAAAGGAGAAAAAAAAATTCACGATGAGATATGAAATTCCCTTTATGCGATCTAAGCTAATGACTTAATGAGGGAAAGTACACTCAATACCTACATATGCCTTACGCTATTTCAACTAAAAAATTTAGAGGGTGTTGGGGGGGGGAGCGGGTTCAGCCCCATGGACTTGAATTAATGGCTGTGAGGAATAACAGCCATACCAAAAAAATGGGCAGAGCTTAAAGTGCAGTAATGGTCATGATTGTTCATCATGGAACCATACTTTATTAGTGTCAATGTGTCACCGAATGGGGTTGCAAACTTGCAATAGCGACTGAATGTAGCATGATATTTTTGGGGGTAATATCAGCAGATTAGCCTATTATATTGGTTGTGTTTACGTGGTCTAATCTAATTTAAAATTTTCTTCGATCGGAATATTACTGGTTTCATCTAATCTTAATTTTTTACTAACATTGACCATGCTTATACACTAATTTATAAGGAAAAAATTATCAAACGAGGCATTATTATATTTATATTGATAAGTACTTTTTCAATTATGTAATTTTCAAATTTTATTTTAATATGAAGTGAAAAGTATTTAGTAATATATAAAAGCAAATAAGAAGATCTAATCTACAACAGATCTGGTTTGATTCTCTTTCAATAAGCAAATAATTGCTTAAATACGCTGAACTGCTGAAGTAAACATAGCCTGATACACACTGAACAATGTTCTGTGGAAACCTAGGCACGGGCAACTATAGCTTAGTTAGACTGTCTAAAAGGCCACATTTGGTCAAGAGTGCATGATTGAGTGTAATATAGCGTAACCAAATCTTTCTACTTCAATTCAAGAAATAATTAATCCTTATACTTAGTCACTTACAATACGACACTCATGCATAATAGGGGAAAAGAAAATCTCCTATGCAACACAAAACATGTAGAAGAAAGAAAGGTAGAACGAAGTCTCTAGGGCGAAATTTTTTGCCTAACCCTTGAATCACTAAAACAAGCATAAACAGTACGTTCTTTATCTAGACTGTAAACCTTTCATTGATGGAAGAAGTTTAATAACTAATGATTTATTTATTGGAATCATACCCTGTCATAACCACCCATTTGAACCACAGCTCGCCATAACCTAAACCACAGAGGAACAAAATAAGCTATGTCAGCTAATATATATCAATATTTCATATTTCTAGTAGGAAGTAACTTGAGAACTAAAAAAATATATAGAAAATGGGAACAGTAGGCAAGCATGAAAAGAAAAGACAACATACTTCAGGCAATTTAGCGGTTCCCCATAAAACTTAGGAGGTTTAAAATCCAAGCATTTCTCCTTATGAAAGGTTTCCAACTCCTTCATGAATTCAGCTTGTTCCTCTTTAGTTCCATCCTCCTCGTCATCTTCGATCATCTACAAGCATTTCAAAGTAGGGAATATGACCTAAACCACTCATACTGAGATTATGAGAACAAACAATATTTTTTTGAATTTCCATGTACTAATTTAATCCCTCCGGTTTTTTTTTAATTGTTAAACTTCTCTTTTCATGCTTGTAAAATTAAAGTTTAAGGATTAATGTACTTAATTATGTTGTGTATAATAAAAATTAGATATTAAAAAAATTAAATGTTGAGATAAATTCAACAAGACCCACATTAATATGTTTTGCTTGTGCATAAATCACAAAAGATTGCCGAAGTGAAATATGTGAATAGTACCAAAAGGAGAAGGGCCAATTGACCAAATTGGTAAAAAAAGAGACACCCAACGACAATTTGGTAAAAAAAATTAATTTTGCGACAAATTGGTAAAAAAACTTAGCTTTGGGTGACAAATTAGTAAAAAAAATTGCTTCGGATGACAAATTGGTAAAAAAAATTAATTTTGGCGACGACTTAGTAAAAAAAAAACTTCTGACGACATTTAAGCCAAAATTTTATTATTATTTTTTTTTCTCTTCTCTTACCATAACAATAAGTGACATACTAGAGAGAAAAAAGTATAGATTATTACCCCTAAAATTCCCTAGCTATTTTTTTTTTTCCATAACTTTTTTTAATATTAAATTTAACTCCTTTTCTAACACATTTATTCATCTAATTAGCCCAATTTTTTCCCCTTCGATCTCTTGTCATAATAAGTAACATATTAGAGGGAAAATTTTCATTTAGATAGAACGCAAATGTATTCAATTTTAGAGGGAAAATTTTCTTTTAGATCGAACGCAAATGCAAATTAAATATTTTTTTGGCCTAAATGTCGTCGGAAGTTCATTTTTTTACCAAGTCGTCGCCAAAATTATGTTTTTTTACCAATTTGTCATCCGAGGCTATTTTTTTTACTAATTTGTCACCCAAAGCTAAGTTTTTTACCAATTTGTCGCAAAATTATTTTTTTAACCAAATTGTCGCTAGGTCCCACTTTTTTTTACCAACTTGGTCAATTGGCCGAAGGAGAAGTGTAAAAAAACAGGAGGTGTATTACTGAATTCAAATTCCACTTCTCCCAAAGCTTGAATCTTTCACTTTGCTACAAGGAATTACCTTTAGCCTCTTGACACCATTGCTGGAGCGTCCGCCACTGGCATCATGGAACAGCTTGACCAATGGTCTTCCTGAAGAGGAGCGAGGGGTAGTAGACTCAGTAGAAACCCCACCATTTTGCATCTTGCTATCAGACCCTCCACCCATTTCTTGGTCGTCACTGTCCCGCAGCCGCTTGGATAAGTGTGCATTCCCATTACCACTCCCATTTCGTTGAAGGCTGCTTTGGTTTTGCTCATGACCAGGAGAAGGTGTATCACCCTCTTCAAGCTCACGTTCTTCCTCTGGGCCATCATCACCCACATCCATATCAACCTGACTGACACCCATTCTGACACCTAACAATAAGCTTTTTCTCCTTACAAACGATAATTATCAAGCAACGACAATTAATCCCCCCAAAGAAAACCCTCCTTTTTGTAATTTAAAGCACCAAGCATTACCTCTAATTCTCCCCTAGAATCGGATGTAATTAATTCAACATAAGTATGCAGTAATTAAATCAAGTAACTTCAAAATCAAACATGAATTAAGCAGTGCATCAAGAAAAAAAAGTAGTAAAAGATTAAACTACGGAGAAATTGAAAGAGTACCAGGCCAGAAAGAGGCGAATTATCACTGTTGTTTACTTTTTCCTCTTTGTCGCAATTCCAGAAATCTAATTAACTCATTTACTTCATTCGCTAGGGTTTTCTCTAAGAAAATAACAATCGATTCAGCGCAAGAAAAGGCGAAAATCAGCGTAATTCAACACTATAAAGGGGGGCATAAATAATTGAACTGTGGATAATTGACGAAGACAGAGAATTTAATTGAAGCAAAGATTACCGGTTACCGGAAGCGACGGTGAGTGCAGTAGCTTAACCCCGGCTACCGGCAAAGGGAGGAGGTGGAGAGTGAAAATAGCAATGAGTGGAAGATTGCTCTCTCGTGAAGAGGTTCGGCAAAGAGTCGGGTTGTTCGATGCATAAGCATTTCTCTAATTAATCCCTTTAAACAAATTTCTTACATAGGTCTTGTTGCTAATTGAGGTATTGGGAGCGTATTAGTATCTAGTCCAGGGTAGAAATCTTAAATACTTCGTCCGTTTTTTAAAAAACGCAACAGATTGGATGACACGGACTTCTAGTTTATTTTTTGTTGTGAGAGTCAAAGGGGTAGAGAGAGAAAGTGGGGTATGTGATGATGTGGGATATATGAAGAAAAAACTTAGAAAAATAGAATAATTAAAATTGTTTGCATTTATTTTGAAACTTCCTAAAATAGAAATTGTTGCATTTATTTCGAAACGGAGGAAGTATTTCAATGTTTCAATGATTATTTTGTTCATTTTATTCATAATTTTGTTGATTTTAAATAGGTATTAGTTTTTCCGCCAAAAAATAAATAAATAACAAAAATAGAGGCATCTACTAGTATAAGTGAATTCCCCAATACTTTTTTTCGATTGAGAAGGGTATAAATGTTTATTTGACTACTCTGAACTTTTCTAATAGTTCACCTAAAAAGTAAATTATATTGAAATAGATCTTGTTGATTCGACTCAATGTGTGTGAAATATAGCTCATGCATTAGATCTAATGGTAGAGAATTTAGTGAGAATGAAAGTAATTATTAAATTGAGGGTGATAGTAGAGTCATAAAGAGTATTTATAGAAGAGTATGAGATGTAGAAAGGACAGTAGCTAACAACTTGAACTAATTTTGTTGATTAGCAAATAATTGTGATATCAACGAGTTGCAGAGTGGTGGGAACATGAAGCACTTTGAGCAAGCCCGGTTGTACATAATATCTTACAAAATGACAATCAATATTGAGGTGTTTGGTAAGCTCATGAAAACAGGATTCTCGACAATATGCATGATTGTTGTGTTTTCACATAATAAATCCTAAGGGTAAAGAAACATCAAAGCCCAAATCTTTAAGCAATCCAACTAAACTTACTAGTAGCATATCTCATGGTATGATATTCACTCTCAGATGGACTTTCAGAAGTGGTCTTGACACATACTTGGCAGTACAAAAACATGAACCCCAATTAGAATAACTGTATCCCGTGATTGACAACCCCAATCAGAATAACTGTATCCAGTGACCAACACTGGCCCATCAGCAGAATATATGAGACCTAGATTGATAGCACCCTTGAGTACATGAAGAGCAACAGCCATATGAGAATGTGTAGGAGCTTGAAGAAACTGACTAATTTGCTTAATAGAATAGGATATCTTTGGTCTGGTCATGTTGAGATATAAAAGTTTCCCATCTAACCTCCTATAAGGTTCTGGATCTATCAATTTAGGGTCATTTTCGATATATATAGGTTGAGACCTTGCGGCATAGGGAAAGAACAAGAGTAATTTTCAAGTTTTGCATCCTTGAGAAGATCAATAATGTATTTTCATGTGAAGTAGAGCTCATGCATTTGATGTAGTCGCAAAGAATCTAGTGTGAAAAAAAATAATTATTGAATTGAGTGTGATATTACAATTAGAGAGAGTATTTATAGAAGAGTACATAGAGATCTAGAAGGGGCATAAGCTAACAACCTGAACTAATTTTGTTGATTAGTAACTAATTATTACATAATGATGATTATCCTAATAATATGTACTTTATTTATATAGCTTTATAATTATTTATACGTTTCTAAATATATATTAATTTAAAGTGGATGGGGAGTAATTTTTTGTTAAAAAAAGTGCGCAAATTGAGGCCTTAAATGTGACTAGTAATATTGACATTCCAAAATTAATATTGATTGATATTTCTCATTGTAAGAGCACCATGATTAATGGTTTGTTTACAATGGCTATGATCTCTTCAATTTATTTTCAATACTTAAAAGTTTAGATAAGTATCAATAAATATCAACTAATTAAACAACTAAGTTCAAATAGGCTGAAGAGAACATATTCAATGATGAGTGCAATTGCCAATATCATTGCCTCTTTAATGCCTATCAAAGGACTAAATGAGCTTTCTTTTTTATTCATTTTCGCCTATTTTGGTGATACATTCGACTTGGACCTGATCAAAAGTAGCTCGAGCCGTCCCGGTTTTTTTACAGGCTTTGACCATGCATATTAGGCCTGAATCTGGGTCTAGCACAAGCCTTTTATTTCATTTTCTTTGTGCGGGCTTTGGACACTTAAAGCTAGGTTTTGGGGCTAATTCTTAGGGCCTAACCGGAAAAACCCGAAAAGCCCGCCAAATTCGCACAAAATTTTTGGATTTTGGACAAGAAATTTGAGCTCAAACAGGTCCAGTCCGTCTAATGAGCTTCATTTTGTCCAACGAGCCCGGCCCATGATCACATCTAATTCGACCCTTAAAGATGACCTAAAACCTTAACAAAGTAATTTTTCTTATAAATATAAATGAAACATGTAAATCAATATACATTAAGGACCTTTTTTCTGATCAATTTTGTTTATTTTACCTTAAATTTAACTTGAAATAAAAACTAAAATATTAATCAGACATTTTTTGTACGATTGATAAATAAAGAACGCAAAATAAAATACTTTGAGCAAATTTTATTCCCTACTGACTTTTTTTTTTATTTTGAGCCCATGTAAAAATCCTTATACTCCTAATAAATCGTCTCATAAAGGGAAAAAAATACCACAAAGACCTACTGGGACAAAAACCAGTTGGTGTCCAATGACAAAATTTGAGTAGAAAAATTGTGGAAATTGATAATTTGGATGCTTGTTTCATTCACAGGGTCGTGCCAGATTGCCACGTGGGTGTGCAAGAAGAGGGTCTAAATTTTTTTTTTTTGGTTTATTAAATTATTTTGTCAAGTTATTGTTATATTTATAGATAAATAAATATATCATTATTTATAGGATTTTTTGTCCAAAATTTCTTAAACTTTTGGGCACTTTACGAAAAACTATTTTATAAAAACGGAATTGTCCAAAACTAACCAAACGATACAAAACTTTGTTAACCCGTACCCAAGTGGTTTGAAAGAAATTTGACCCGATTTCTACCCCTAAAATGTACGTGTCAATTACATGGGACAATTTTTCACCCGAAAAATAGTATTTTTTGCCACTGAATTGACCTCAACTGTGATGAATGAATTTAAGCTTAAACAAACAAGATTAATATTATTATAATGAGATGCGTTAGGGATTATCCAACGAAAACAGCCTCAAAATGGAAGAATCAGAAAGGGATCGAAGGTATCAGAAAATGAAGGGGGATCAACAACACCCGTTATTGCAGCAGCAGAACCAAGGTGATGTTGATAAAGGAGAAGAATCAGAGGTTAAGAGTACATTATTAGATGTAATTGGAAGAGATCAAAAGTTATGGGAGGAACTCAACAAAGTATGGAAGATAGCAGGGCCTTCAATCTTTTGTCGTTTCGCCATGTTTTCACTCACTATCATCACTCAATCTTTGGCTGGCCATTTGAGTGACCTTGACCTTGCGGCTTTCTCCATTTCCACCACTCTTCTCATTTCCATAAGCTTCGGCTTCTTGGTACTCTCTTTCTCTTTTCTGATCTTTGGTGGATTTTGTTCTTTGCTAATATTTATTTATTTTTGTTTTGATTGTGTTTAAATTCTCTGAAAAGGTGTAATTTATGGTAATATTTGTTGGGTTTTACCTGGTATCGCCTGCGTTTTAGCAGTTTTGGTTTTTTTTTTTTTGGATTTTTTTGGTAAACCCTAAACCCCAAAAACCCCCATGAACTTTTTTTTTATAAAAAATAACCCCATTAAGTTGGACTTTTTCTTGTTTTGTATTAATTCAGTTAGAAGACCCATAATTTAAGTTCTAATGATTAAAAAAAAGGAAAAATAAGAAAAAGGGGCAAAAATCATAAAGGGTTTCAAAGGGGAAGAGGGGGGTTTTGGGTGGTGGTTTTAGGTGAGGGGAGGAGCAGTGTGGGTGGCGTGGGTTGGGCGAGGGCGGAGGGGTTCGAAAAGGGGAGGGGAAGAGGGTGGCAAGGTCGAAATGGGATGAGGGGTTGGCTGGGGGCTGGCTCAGGTGGGAGGGGAGGGTTTCAGGGGTGGCTGAGTTTAATTCGAAGGTGGTGGGGGTTCGAAAGTGGTGGAGGTGCAATTCGACGGTGGTGGAGGTTCAATTCGAATGTGGTGGAGGTTGAATTTGACGGCAGCGATTCAATTTGAAGCGTGTGGGTTTTTCGAGGGTGGGGGTTTCAGGGGGGTAGGGGAATCGGTGGTGGGGGTTTTGGGGGTGGGGGCGTTTAGGGGCGGGGCAATCGGCGGCGGCGGTGAGTCGTGGAGGGGATTTCGGTGGTGGGGTGAGTCGGGGTTGGGGGTTTCGGCGGTGGGGGTTTCGATAGTAGGAAGAGGTTGATCGGTGTGATGGAGGGGTGGTGGGCAGGTGGTGCCTGCAGGTGGTGGTGGGAAGGTGGGGGTGGGTGGTTTTGGGTATTTAATTTATTTATTTTAAGTTTAAGTTTTAATTAAGTTTAAAATTTAATTAAGTAGTTAATAGGTTTAAAGTTTAATTAATTAGTTTAATTAGGTTTAAGATTTAATTAATTACTTCAATTAACTGATAATTCTAACAGAGTTAGATTTTGGGGGTGAAAACAAGAAAAAGTCCAACTTAATGGGGTTATTTTAAAAAAAAAGTTCGTGGGGGGGGGGGGTTTGCACAACGTCGTAAGTTAGTGGGGGTTATTAGCAAAAAATCCTTTTTCTCTCTCTAGCTTTACATAATTCTTACCAAGTTGGAGGATACTCGGACTTCGACGACCCCTTAAGTGTTGCTTGCGGTGAGTGTAACATTTTTCGATGCGTGGTCGTCAGGTAAATACTATGAAATCGAAGCGTCCAGCTAGTGAAGTTAGTGAGAGATGTAAAGTTACATATTATCATAACTCTGGCAATACTAAGTAAAATGCGGATAGATTTAACAATACACTCTTCCTAATTGAATTAAATACAATAGATAACTACAATGAATGAACGACTCTAGAATCTCCTATTAAAAGTAGATATACAATTCATGAATTTTATTTAATTTAATGATCAGAGGGTAGAGGAATTGATTCAAGTCAGGATCATCTAAGAAGTGGAGAGTCCATTTCCTAATCTAATGATTGGGGATGCATGAAGAGGGAAAATAGGGTGGGGGGGATTTTGAAATTTTTATATTTATATTAAATTAGGTCTCAAAATCTTAAGATTGGAAATGGAGAGGATCCTATCTCGATTGATTCACTTGGGGCAGAATCAAGATAAGATATTTGTGCAACCCTTTTTATTTATTTATGCATCTACGACCTCTTGTTCTTATTATTTGCAACACTTCACCTTTCACGCATGCCGTGACAAAACTTTAAAGATATCTTTAATTTTTAGTATGTCTTGGAAATGGTAACAAGTAACAACTGCATATAAAAAAACTACATGCTAAGACGAATCCAACAAGACCTCATTTGACCATGTTTTTCATTATGTGTAAATTTTGGTCAAATTACTTAACATGAACAATGTAGAATTTTGATTATTGCAAATAATAAGAACCGGAGTTTTTTTTTTGGGTGAGAAATGATCATATTAACTTCGTTTTGTTTTTTTTTGGGTGTGTGGTTTTGTGGGTGTGTTTATGATGTATAGATAGGAATGGCAACTGCATTGGAGACATTATGTGGGCAAGCCTATGGGGCTAGACAACACCATATGTTAGGCATTTACTTGCAGCGTTCATGTGTAGTTCTACTTTGTTGCGCCATTTTTTTGCTTCCCATGTTCGTATTTGCCACACCTCTACTTAAGATTCTTGGACAATCACCTGCAGTGGCAGAACGAACTGGCTTAGTGGCGAGATGGCTGATCCCAATGCACCTTAGCTTTGTATTTCAGTTCTCATTACAAAGATATCTGCAGAGCCAGCTGAAAACAGCTGTGATTGCTTCGTCTGCTGCTGCCGCTTTGGCGGTCCATGCCATTATTAGCTGGGTTTTTATGTATAAGCTTGGCTTTGGTGTAGTAGGAGCTGCCCTTGTACTTGATTTCTCCTGGTGGCTTTCAGTTTTTATACTTTATGCGTATGTCGTTTATGGTGGGTGTCCTTTGACTTGGAGCGGTTTCTCATGGCAAGCCTTTACTGGATTGTGGGACTTCTTCAAGCTAGCCTTTGCTTCTGGTGTCATGGTCTTGTAGGTGTTTTTAACCCTTAAGGATGTTGTCTCTCTCATTTTTTTGTTTTAATTCAAGGCTTTGCCTATTGTTTTCGGTTCAGAACCCATTGCTAGTCTATAGTTACAATATGACATAATTTTTTTTTGAAAAGATTATGACAACACTTTGTGTTGTGTTGTTTTTTCTTAATAAATTGTATATACAGACAAAAAATGATTTTCTTTTATTATCCTTAACATGTAGGTTGTATCAGTCAATGTGCTGATTACCAATATAAGTATCCCTTATGATTTTCCTTGTCAAACATATTTCCTGTTATAGGTTGGAGAATTTGTATTACCGGTTGCTAGTTGTAGCGTCTGGGGATGCTGGGAGCTCACATGTTGCTGTTGATGCTCTTTCCATATGGTAAGAAATGGACCATTCCCTTCCTCTTTCTTTACCTAGATTTGCTTCTCTATTCTATATGACATACCCCCTCTATTATATTATATTTGTTTGCCAATATTATGTGCAGTGTGAGATTGTGTTAGTTAATAGTTATGGGATTGGTGTCTCAAACCCGGCCAGTTTTATGGAGTATTAGTATTTCATTGGCTACTGATGGTATTATGAATTAGTATTATTATTGGGTGATGAATAATATGGAATGAAAGTAAACAGTCAAATGGAAACATAAAATGGAGCTATGGTGGACAGGCGGGAACATCATATTCATAAGTGTTTTCCCTAATTATAATTTGAAATTTTCATCAACAGCGTGACTTTGTTTGGCTGGGAATCCATGGTTCCACTCGGAATTATTGCTGCAACTGGGTACCTTATTGGCTTATTCTCCAAACGTCTTTCTTTTGCTTTATGTTAACTGTAGAAAATGTTGTCTCATGTTTTCAAGTGTTTTGTTATTGATGTACAGAGTACGAGTAGCCATTGAATTGGGAGCTGGAAATGTCTGCGGTGCCAAGTATGCAGCAAAAGTGTGCATGCTGACATCTTTAGTGATTGGACTGATATTTTTCACATTGGTTATGGCTATACCTGACAGACTGGCAATGATTTTTACTCCTAACCCATCTGTAATCTCCATTGTCCGCGAACTAGCGGTTCTGCTGGGCTCCACGATTCTCCTGAATAGTATTCCTCCAGTCCTTTTAGGTGATTAAGTTCCATTGAAAGGAGAAAAAAAATCTGATCAGGTTGTCTTGGTTGTAATGTATAACAGCTCCATATGATTTTTCTCAGGCATAGCAGTTGGATCAGGTTGGCAAGCACTAGCTGCATATATAAATATTGGAAGCTATTACTTGGTGGGCTTTCCTCTTGGAATTCTTATAGGACGAGTGCTAGATTTTGGGTACATGGTAAGTATATGCAGTGATTCGTATGCAACTCCTACATTATTGTATTTTGGTTTCAGAGAATCTCAAACATTATCATTGGTGGTGTGACAAGTGAATCTAGTTTGAAGTGTTATGTGTTAATTATGAAATGCTAGCTTTGGAGGATATGAAACAGAAGGTTTACGTAATACTCTCCAAATTACCAGGGACTTTGGGCTGGAATGCTCGGTGGGAGTGTGGCACAGATATTGCTTTTGGCTGTTGTCGCGATTAAATTTGGATGGCAAAAAGAGGTGCTAAACTTGAAGTTTAGAATATAATAAATTGTTTATTTGCATTTGATCTGAGTATTAGTGATTTTGATTGCCTGCAGATTCAGAAAACTTGTGGCAAAAGCTTTTTTATGAAGAAAGCTGTAAATGATTAGGCATTTGATAAGCTCAGTATGGTTCATCTGCTAAGGTTAGTTGTTTACTATGGATACCCTGCGACTTACCTTTTGTGCTACCCTTAGCTCTTTAAGCAGACATGGTATTGGATTAGCAAGAGTTTGGAGCCACATATGGTGTCTATTTGGGGTAATTATTATTTTTAAAAAGTATATAGTTTTTTGTTTAACACAATGCAAGTTATTCTAGTATTTAATAACATAAAAAATCTTTACTACTCAGCATCTCCATCTAGTTTTTCAGCTTAACAATTTTGCATAGCCATTTAACGTGAACAAATTTAACAATAGTGATTTTGTTTATGAGTTTGAAACAACTAATGCTTTATTTCCTCTCATTTCTTCAATTTTCAGTCAGGATTCAACTTAGGGTACGTCCTATTAAACTTATTGGACTTGAACTTTTTTGAACTGAACTTATTAAATCTGATTGAAACTTATTGACCTGATTGACCCTGATTATAAGAAAGAATTGAACCTTATCACACCTGATTTGCTATATGTGTATTTGCTATATACTTGCATTACCAGATGGAAATCAATTTGCATGCTGGAAATTAATTGAGGATAGTGAGTTTCTTATTATTTGATTTTGAGATATTTGTTGCATTTTGGGATAGGTTAAATCTTCTAAGCGCCGTGCTTCTTTCTCATGTTTCTTGCCGCAATATTTTGCTGAGCTCAAGTCAAGATGAGCCATTGTCGTTGTCAGGGGATAAACTGATTGCTGATCTCCCTTGTCTCATTTCCTTGATTTTTAGACAATACAAAGTAAGCTTTCTCTTGATATAGCTGCCATTTCATTTCATGGACCTATTTGTCCTTCTATTTATCTTTCAATTATACTGTAAATTGTAATACACATGTACGAGATGGTTAATTAAGTAATTAACCATGGTTTACCCGTTACTAAAAGTGTTTGTATTCAACATTCAATCAATTAAAGCCTTATTCTCATTAGTGGGGTCGGTTATATGAACCAAAGTGATTATTCCGCATAGTCGTCCACAAATATTGTCCTCCTCCACCCCCTACGACCGGTAGCTTTAATCTCCTATAAATTCATTTGTTTTATATCTTTTCTAACTCATTCCTACCAAATCATTTTCGGTCTCCCTCTACCTCGTTTGAAATCTCCTTGATCACACTCCTCCATTTTGCGCACCATTTATGCTTGCAGTCTCCGTTTTACATGTCCAAACCAATGCAAGCGATTTTCGGTTAGTTTGCTCGCAATATTAACAACACCAACTTTTCTACGATATCTTCATTTTTTGTTCTATCTCGTAGAGTGTTCCCTTACATCCATCTCAACATCTGCATCTCTGTAATCCCTGCCTTTTGAATGTGCTCTTTCTTAGAAGCCCAACATTCTGTACCATAGAGCAACACTGATCTTATAGCATTCTTGTAGAATTTCCTTAACTTTAAGGGGATGCTTCGATCGCACAACACTTTTGTGGCTGCTCTCCATTTAAGCGTAACATTTTGTACCATAGAGAAACTGGTCGTATTGCATGTAAAAATAATACGGAGCGTGTACAGGGATAAGTTATATGACCATGGACGAATTGTAAATCAGTAGAAATATAAAGAATGGATTGAATGATAGGGGTGGTTTGCATTCTGCAAGTATGTGCTTTTCTTAACTTTCCCTTAGTTCATAGCCTCCAATTCCTAAACAAAAAGGGCGAAAATTCATGTTATTTCTCAGGTGCATTTTTTTCCCAAATAGGATGATTTCCATTTGGGTGTCCTGAATTCCTGATGAGGTTTTGCAGGCAAACCTCCTTTATTGTGTAAGAGCACCTTGAGTTGTTAATCGTAACTAGTGATGAGGACTTGAGAATTGAAATTGATGAGATCCAAATTTGCTTTGTCAAAGTTCAACTACTTTCGCCTCCAAATCTTTGATGCATGGAAGAAAGTATAAACTAGAGAGCAAATTATAATGTAAGTCGTGTGAAATTCCATTATATGTAAAAAAAATTTTTTTAAAAAGTTAAATGAAAGAAAAAGATTAGCCTACAAGAAAATAGATTTTAGTTTTATCCTAGCATATTAAAAGGTTCAATATTTTGTAATATCTTACTCTCTTAGGCTCTTAAAGATTGTTGCATTATTACTTTTTTAAGCGTTGTATTGAGTTGGTAAATATTTTGGCTTATTGCCTTATATATTACTTAAATAAATAATAAAAAGGGTTTTGTAATTGGTATTCATGCGATTTATGAAATTCTAAAGTGTGCCAAAGTTATTTAAAAAATTTCATGTCTACCCATTATTTGAAGAAAATTTGCGGGAAATAGCCCTTTATAAAATATGGTTTTCATTGTGTTTTCTAGTTTAACATGTTTTCCCCCAATATTTTTGGGTTGACTCTTCTCGTATTTTATTGACACTTTTTTCAATTAGTTTGAGTTTGTTTTTATTATTTTATCTTTATTGGTCAATTGGTTTTGATATTATTTTTTCTCCTTCAATATTATACATGAGTTGGTTTCAGACTGATGCCCTCATAAGCACTAAAAAAACTATAACTTAGTTGGTTGTAGTTGGGAAAGAAGCATTGATTTTAGAAAAAATCAACATATAATTCTGCCGTCGAACGGAAGGGATGTTATTATTAGAGTAGGAAATGCAATTTTTTTTTGATGTTATTAATCGTCTGTTAGACATAAAAAAAAGTTGTCTTGTGAAATTTGAAAAATCAAATGGAATACTTAATTTGAGACGATGGAGTACTATTTTCAATTTTTCCAAAATGTCTCATTGACAATGGAGTACTGTCTGACATAATTTTTAGTAATAAGATTATAACGGTTTACTATAAATCTATTTTTTAATGTGGAAAAAAAATTAGGTATGTACTACCTATAAAAGAGGTAGAAACCTACTATCCAAATTGATGAAATACTCTGCACACACTTAGATATAGTGGCGAATTTTGAGTAAAATTCTTTTGGGGTCCAGTAATAATATACTTACAAGTTACAAATAGAGATTGCATATGTATGTGCATCTAGAATAGTAACCAAAAAAATATTATGCAATGATAATACTTAAAGATTAAGAGTTTTCGCACAACACAATGATTAAAGGCTATAAAAGGAATCAAATAGAGAAATGGGATGAGTCAAGCGTAATAAAAGTTCGAAGGAATCAACTAAAGATGAGTTAGAGTAATCGTGGTGACAATTTGTGATGAATTGGCTTAAAATTGATCGAATTGTTTCGAATGATTTTGACCACATTTTACTATTTTGGGAATAGCATGGACTATATATATATATATATATATATATATACCTTACCGACACGATTCCAATGGCATTGGAAACATCCAAAGGGCTTTCCAATGATAGATTATACATCCAATTCCGACTTAAAACAAAGAAGGTATACCGTTTGAATTTGAGAATGAAGTCAGCAGGGGCTGAGCCCTATCCTACCCCTTAGAAAATCTTCCCCATACTTGGGGATTAAAAGGGAGACAACTGAACACACTGAAAATCCGGGTCAAGCTCTATCACGGCAACTCAAATTTTCACCTCAGATCCAACCAAAAATAACTTCATGTAACCCTTATAGAGGAGCAAGACAAACTAAGCCACCACAATATATCTCGTATCTTTAGTCTTTTCCCATTACACCCAAACCCTAAGTCTAACCTAACACCTAATAAAAATAAAAAAGGAAAAAAACTACTCCATCCGTCCCAAAATAAATGCACCAATTTTCTTTTTTGGTTGTTCCAAAATAAATGCTCCATTTTTACTTTTTACTACTTTTGATATTATGGTCCATCTATAAAATTACATTTATACCCTTAACATAACATTAATTAATTCTACTTTTACTACTTTTGATATTATGGACCACCTATAAATTTACACTTACGGCCTGTTTGGTTGCCGGTTATAAATCATGTTAATGGGAATGAATTTATAAATAAATTTGGAAGGGAAATCAAAATCCATTCCAATGGTGGTACTACCTTAGCTCTAATTTATCTAATTTTCTTCACAAATATCCATTCCCATCAAATACCACCCTCTCCAATGGTAATGGATGAGAATAAAAGAAGAAGAAAAAATGAGAAGAAAATTTAAGCTTGGGAATGAAAATTTGTTTCCATGGAGAATTGGAGATTATAAGGTTTCTCTTTAACAAAATTACACTATAAATTCATTACCATTACCAAAATTTATTACCAACAACCAAACGGGTTGTTACTACTTTTGATATTATGGCCCACCTATACCAACTACAAACTTAAAAATCATCCAATTTTTCTATGTGGCATTTAAAAAGGGAGAGGGGAAGTACAAAATTAATGAAATTTTTAATAACTCAATTTGTCTGCCAGAGAGGACTTGAAAGAGTTATATGAATGACTAATAAAAAGATTCAAATTTAATGAAGGTAACAATGGGAAGTAGGCCACCGTTGGTCCGTTGTTAAATCCTCCAAAGTCCAAACTGAGTAAATATCAAAGTGTGGCGTTATGGATATTGATGATTTGATGTAGCTGAAGCAATGCCATCTACATACAATGCTTTTTGAAAGTGGCATTGGACCAAGGGTACTAACAGATACTAGAAGTTATTATAAGGCTTCAAAACAATACTCTAGACTTGTTTTCCCTTTACCTGATTGTTAAGGATATTTTAACTTGTGCTAATTTTTTTGTTTGGTGTCAACTAAAAAGAGGGGGTAATATAGTTAAGTCCTGTTGAGTTGGGAATGGTCTTGAAGCTATCTCAGATTCTCATATGATAGATGCCATTGCCGCTGATGTTATTGCTGCGGGCCTTGCGGCTAAATGAGGGAATTGATAAGTCATTAATTTTTATATGTACCTTATTAGTTGAATTTAATGATAGAAGAAAGGATATATGTCGAAAGATTTAGAGAAGACAATTTACCTCATTGATGGCAGTTGGCGCTAATACCAATTGTTGTCAAACTCGTCATCTCTAAATAAATACTCGGTTTGGACAAAATTTGTGGAACCCACCAGGTAGACAGACTACCTACCATTAAATATGCATTGTGGTTAATATGGTTAGTAGTGAGTAGTCTACCCATCGAGCAGGTATAGCAATGTTCACTGGGCCAAATCTATAGCTATTGTTTAGGTTGGGGATTTCATTTACAGTCCGTTTACTGGTATGTAAAACATTTTCCATGTAACATGATGTTCTATAAAAACTATTTTACGATGGAAACTCATTTTCATAGAAAATTTCCAATGTTTACTTACTGGAACAGAAAATACGTTTTACTCCAAAATTTGAAGGAAAATATTTTCAATAAGATGTAAAATGAGTTTTCAACTCATACACGACACGAACATAGACCTTGAAATCTAATTGAAGTACAATTGTAACTTGTACCAATGAAAAGTTGAAAACAAACAAATCCATCCATCTTAATCTTTATTTATTTCCTTGAAAAAACAAAAAAACATCTTGTATTTAAATTGCGTTGCATTCATTCCCCTAGTATTCCAAAATCCCCCCTTACTTACATACCCACCCACCCCCCCCCCACAAGTCAACAACAACCAACACGAGAAACATGGAAAACAATAACAGAAAAGAGGAACTCGAATCGCCATTAATAATATCGACGACACAACAAGAAATAATAACCGACACCCAAAACAAATTAGTAATAAGAGTAACCAAACAAGAAGAAGAAGAACAAGGATGGAGACAAGTAGGGCTGAAAATATGGGAAGAATCGAAGAAGTTATGGCATATAGCGGGGCCCTCAATTGTAAGCAGAATTTCATCTTTTTCGATGAACGTCGTTACTACAGCCTTCGCCGGCCACCTTGGTGATCTCGAACTCGCTTCTCTCGCCATTGCTAACACCGTCATCGTCGGCTTCAATTTCGGTCTCTTGGTATTTTCGCCCACCACCATACTCTCTCTCTTTCCATTTTCTATTCATTATTTTTATGATCTGATTTTTTTTTTTCTTTTCCGTGATCCTGCGATCGTGTCTTTTCTCGTTTTCAGAAACCCTGCATGTCAATTTATTTTTTTATTTTTCCAAAATAAAAATTAATGCTCTTTAAATTCTACGAGTAAATTTATTTTTTTAAATTATGAGTGTTTTTTTAATCTTAAAATACTACGTACTAAATTATTTTCATTTTAGAAAGTGATCGAATTCAATATGTTTAACATTTTCTTTTCCTTTTTTTTTTGTTAAAACATGAATTTCTAGCACGTCTCTACAAGTACTCCATCTCCATATGATCTTCAAAAATACCTTAAACTCAAATAAATAATTTGAAGTTAAATTTTGATTACAATTTCCTTTTTTTTTGACAAGGATGAAAATTTCCGTCATTTTTGACTCATTTATTTTTTAAGGATAAACATGCCAACACGATATTTAAATCACAAAATCACACCAAATGGATATCCATCAACCATATTAATTAATTACTCTCATTGTTCACATTTAATTGCTTAATTTGTTTTAAAATACTTCCTCCGTTTTAAAATAAATGCAGCAGTTTTCATTTCAGATAGTTTCAAAATAAATGCAACAATTTAAATCATTCTTTTTTTGTAAATCTTTTCTTTCTATTTCTCACATCCACTTTCTCTCTCTATCATAAATTGTCTAGGAGCCCATGCCTCTTGAATTGTTGCGTTTTTTTTAAACAGAGGAAATATTAATATTTTTAATTATATAAAAATTATATTTGAAAAGTAAGCTCTGAGATGAATCAAACAAGATCACATAATTATATTTTATATTACTTATATTAAATTAAACAAGGTGAAAATAACAATGTAAATAGTGTACAGGAGTATCATCCTCTATGTAACTATCACTTCACCTTTTTCTTCTAAAAAATTGTGTTAGAGAAAATGTAACTGTTGAACCCCATATAGTGCACTAGTGAGTATCCCACATCGTAAGATGAGAGACTAAAACTAACTTATAAGTCTAGGAGTTACTCCTCCTATTACCAATTGATTTTAGGATGGAACCTCTTGTAAGTAACCTAACTTTCTCATTGATATTGGGTTGTTTAGGTCCGTTTTTAATATTCAATCAAATTTAACATGGTATCAGAGCCCAGGTTGTGGTCTCTTCTAAACTGGGTCTTATTAAGCGACTGGAAAGGGTTTGCCTCAACAAGATGTCCAGCCCCTAAGAGTATTATTTCTAATTTGCCTTTCCAGTTAGCTCTAAATTGTGTTGAACCCCATATAGTGCACTAGTGAGTGTCCCACATCGGATGATGATGAGAGACTAAAACTAGTTTATAAGTCTATACTAGGAGTTACTCCTCCTATTACCAATTGGTTTTAGGATGGAACCTGCTATGGCTTGTAAGTAACATAACTCTCCTCATCGATATTGGGTTGCCCAGAACCGTTTCTAATATTCAATCAAATTTAACAGTAACAATTAATTGAAACGGTGGGAATACAACATAATGGAAATTAGAAAACAAATATGTAGAAAACTGATTTCCGCACTCCCATTTTTAATAACACGGTACGGTTTTATGACTTTTACGTAATAAGATCACGTAGTGTTATTAAAAATGAGAGTACGGAAGCAATTTTGGGATGCGAAAATGATTGCTCATGTATGTAATAAGGAAAATAGTGTTTATGTCACCGTGCCGAATGGACTTAGTTTAATATGATTATGTAGCCAAAAACACTTATATTTAAACCAAACGTACTATTGAATTTTGTAACTTATTACTTAATCTTTGTATACTACTAAAACACGAGCCATTAAAATTCCTCCTAATTTTACCATTCTCCCTCCCAAATTCAACACTTAACACTTAGCTTTTTCTTTACTTAGACCTTCACTTTTTTTTTCCTTTAAAAAAATGGTTTTTGAATTTTTCTCTAAGAAACTTCTCTTTTTTCATTCTATAGATTTTACTTACTCGACCTCTTAATAAAACAGTTGAACAAGAAAATTGATCATTTTCACTTATGTACATGATCATTTAATGATATAATTACATTATAAAAATGACCAAATCTTAATTAATTCGCTACTTAATGACTTATAATTTTATTCAATAGTTAATTTTTTACCAATTGATCTGATGCTTTGCTATATATATTGATTAAAAAAAACCAAACAATTGCTCGGGTATTACACTAGTTAAATAACAAGGGACATGACTCAGAAGGATAGATTAAATCGAGGGGTGTAAAATGTTTTGTTTGAAAACTGTTCTAATATTGTTTGGTTTGGAGTAAAATATTAATATGCAAAACTTGGAATGAAAAACCTTATTAAAAACACTTCCCCTAAATTAAAATGGAAAATTATTTTCCTTACGAATTAAAATAATTACGGGGTACAGTTTAGAATCCACAAAATTAAACTGTGATGGATACAGCTCCAAAAAATCCCAAAAATCTTTCAAACAAATACTGAAAATGATATAGGAGAACTAAATAATGTTCTATATATTATTGCATATTGTTGATTAAGAATGGGTAATAAGTAACTGCGTATACTTGTTGTTTGTATTGGATGGAGGCACTAGACTAATCTAAAAGCAAAAAGTTTGGTAGTGCGTGTGCTTTGACTTGTTTACTTCGGGATTTTTCTGGACTGGACTGGACTGGACTGGACTGGACAGTTGAGTGCCAAACAGGCAATTCAAACATGACCACTGAGTTTCAATAGCACTCGCTTGATTCATTTGCTTTTCTACTTGTCTTCATAGCTACAGTATTAGACCAGATTATTCCACTTTATATTACTCGCTTTCGATACCACATCTGTAATAATTTATTTGCAATAATTTGACATAAATTAACAACAAAACATTTGATCGTAAAGAGTGGAAGAGCATGAGCCTGAGCGGTTGAGCTCCAATCTTTGTTTTCAAAAAATAAAATAAAATAAAAGCTGATCAAGCTAAGATTTGATTTCATGGACTGTCATTAGGTAATCTTAGTTTTACCACTGTGTCTGTCTGTCTGTATGTATGTCAGTCAGTCAGATTCAAAGTTGAAATAAGCATCTCTTTCCAGTTTAAGTACCTGGCCCGGCCGTTAATACTACGCGAAGAAAAACGCTCTAGTAGAGTGTTTTACGCTAGATGCTTACACATAAATTATGCATTGAAATATGGGGAAAAAGGTGTCAATTAATTGGGCTTCTTTTCAAAAAAAAAAAAAAAGAAGTATGGGAGAAAAAGTAACTCGGTGCTTTTAATTTGCATGACACTAAGCCACTGAGGTATAGTAGGGTACACAATAGCGGATTCGAGATAATATTTAGTGGAGTCAAAATGTATTTTATATATTTTATTTTAGTCAAATGAACAAATTTTTAAGCTAATAGTTTAAAAAATCTTAAATTTTATAGTTAATTTGTTTTCTTTAGATCCAAGGGACCCCATTTAAAGAGTCTAAATCCGCCATTGGACGTAAACCAACAAAGATCAGCCCGACCTATGATTCGATGTCGACTAAACTCAAAATAGTGGTTTTGACAAAATCAAACTTGCAAAAAAGATACTTAATGTGCAAATTTATGGGTAACAAAATGAACTGATGACCAACCCTCAATCTAACCCAATTCGAAACACGATGTTATTGTGCTAAACTCATCATATTATGAGAGATTTTAGGAAAAAACTCGTCTGAGCATTATAGTTTCAAATTCAGCATATTTGTATTAGATTACAACATAATCGTGGTTTTTTGTTTATTTTATAAATAATTTGTAGTTTTTGTAAAATTCAAGTACATTTTGATATACATATTACATTAAAATGTGAAAAATTAAGATTTTGTTTACTATAGAGTAAAACATTTTCATGTAAAATTATTTTCCTCTATTTTTAATATTACATGTTTACCTTAAAAATTAGTGTAAAATCATTTTTGTTAGGAGTAAAATAACTCTTACATCGATCTAAAATCATTTTCGGTAGGAGTAAACTTGTATTCACTTCATTCTCCTTACCATATCTCCTCACTTTCCTTTTATTTTCCTTCTTTTTTTTTGGCATGATACTTCCTCTGTCCTTTAAAGAATGCTTCATTCACTTTTTCTCATCTCATGAGACATATCTTTAAATGTAAATATCATTGGATATTTTCAATAAAAAATTATAGTAATTACATATTAAAAAAGTAACATTGAGATGAATAAAAAAAATACACATTAAGAAGAATCAAACGAGACCCTTTTGACTATATATATACTCCGTATATTTTTTATATATTCCATAACAAAAGTTATGGAGGGAGCAATAAAATTATGAAGAGTCAAAATTACCAAATTAACGGTATAAAAAATACGAGGCTTTCTGTAAGGGACAAAAGGAGTAGTAGATAATGAAAAACTTATTTTGCAAATGTATAACTTGAAATGTCTTTTCTTCTCCTTCATCATTATCACTGTTAACAATTCTTTTCATGAGCCATTAATGAACTCATCATCTCGTCAATCCATATTAAAATTTTGGGTTATCATAAAAACATTAACACGAACCTGAACCCATAGATATCCAACTTGTTTTAATCCTAAAACAAAAATATTTTACTCGTACAAAACCCGACCTGTTTGACAGATTTATGAGAATGTAACATGTCTTTATTATATAAGCAAGGGGAGGCTACGATGTCCCATAGACATCCGGTCTAGTATGATCTAAACCTGAAAATACTTTACGCCCACCAAATCCGACCCGTTTGACAAATATTGAGAAAGTAATATGCCTTTATTATACAAGCAAGGGGAGACTACGATGTTGTCGATGTTCCCCATGAAATAGTCTTAATTACCCCTAAAAAATTCTAAAATCTCAAACTACATTTCTAAAATCTCAAAATTTTGAAATCAAAATATTACAAAATATACAATTCAAAAAAATAGAATAAAGCACCAAAATTCATACTCGTAATTTTTTAATTATCTCAAATAGACAACCATATTGGTATAAATTTTCACATTAAAATCTTATCAAATATTTTTTTATACATCTTCAATTTTCCAATACTTTTTTTTGAGGGGAAACTTTCCAATACTTGAATGTTAATTTAAAGTCAGATGTGAATAAATAATCCAAATTTATAAGACTTTATACAAATTAAACTATATGTTGTTCTATTTTTTTTAATTATTAATAAAAAAACTAAGATGATTATAAAAATCAAAATATATCTTTAAACAAATTCGTTTTTTTCCTCTAGTTTTTCAACAAACGGAAAATGGTTCTCAAGTCATGTCAACTCACATGCATATAAAACTTTATATGTACTCCGTATAATTGAAATGGGAGGAGGAATGATTATGAGAAAGTAAAAATTGTTATACTCCTATTTGCCGATTCAATTGTTAAATTTACTTTTGGATTGATTTTTTATGCAAGAACATAAATATCTAGGGACCAATCATTTAAAGGATGATTAACGTAAAAAGTGAGGTTATTAAAAGAGAACTAGTTTTAACCCTGTGCTATGCACGAGTTTTGATCATTTAAACCAATTATTATGCAATTTTATGGATTTTTTTTCCTATTTGAAGCAAAATTTATGATTTCTATTTTCATTTTGAGTTACTTAAGTATGGAGATTTAGTTTGTTGTGACATGTAATTTCACAAGATTGAGGATTAAAGTGAAACTCGATTGTTATAGGAGTAAGGAGACATTTAAGAAAAAAAGTTGATTGGACACCATTAGCAATGGGCAATGGCCCGGTTGAACGGTTGAACCCCATATAGTGCACTAGTGAGTGTACCACATCGGAAGATAAGGAGAGACTAAACTAGCTTATAAGTCTAGGACTTACTCCTCCTATTACCAATTGGTTTTAGGATGGGACCTCCTATGACTTGTAAGTGACCGAACTCTCCTCTTCCATATTGGGTTACCCAGGCCCGTTTCTAATATTCTAATCAAATTTAAGAGGCCCTTTGGAGTTTTCCTTGCATGACGACGGGTTGGGTTTAGATCCAAGATCATATGTAGAGTTGTATTTCAGCCACATAATATTAAATCAAATGCTTAATTTAATTGATTAGAAGAAAAAATGAAAGAGTGAATTTTAATGAGAAAAACAAGATTATCAACCATTGATTTTTGAATCAATGTATGATTGATATTGCACAAACTCCACATGATAGAGTTATTTCAAACTCTACTAGATCTAAACTCGTACCGAATTAAGAGGATTTCATGTAGATTGGAAGTTAACCCCACAATTTATTTGCCTAGCACTTAATTCGTACAAGGCTTGATTTTTCTCAGGGCAATTTCGTCCTGTAATAATATTTTGAGTTTTGATTATTACCTGTCATATCTTAATACTTGCAACAAAGGAGTATTGTTTTGTGAGTATTAAAAAAATTAGTCTGTTGCAAGAAGTATGATACAGAGGAAGTAGTTAACGATAAAGCTAGTTATGTTTTCTAACACAAGTCAAATTAATTAAAGTGCATTTGTTTCCACGTATGTAAAATAATGTATGTACGTTAGCTAGGGATGGCAAGTGCTTTGGAGACACTATGTGGACAAGCATTTGGAGCAAAAAAATTACACATGTTAGGCATCTACATGCAGAGATCATGGATCGTCTTATTCCTATGCTGCTTCATTCTGCTTCCTGTTTATGTCTTTGCAACTCCAATGCTCAAATTGGCAAGCGAGCCAGACGACGTGGCTGAGCTATCAGGACTGGTGGCTATATGGCTCATCCCTTTACACTTCAGCTTTGCTTTCGTGTTTCCGGTCCAAAGGTTCCTACAAAGCCAACTTAAGACCGCCATCATAGCTTGGGTCTCGTTCGCAGCATTTGTTAATCATTTGCTTATGAGTTGGCTCCTTGTCTATGTCTTCAATATGGGCATTATTGGCCTTTGTGTTGCCCTGAATATTTCTTGGTGGATTCTCTTCTTTGGGGAAATGGCTTATGTTGTTTGGGGTGGTTGTCCTCTTACTTGGACTGGCTTCTCTTCCCAAGCGTTCACCGGAATTTGGGAGTTCGTTAAGCTTTCTGCTGCCTCTGGTGTCATGCTCTGGTACCTACCATAAACTACTACTACTTCCGCTCTGCTTTCTATATTTCTTATTCCTTCTGTTTCACTATGTTTGTTACGCGTTGACTATTTTTTTTTCTTACAAAAAGATTTCAAATGTAAAAAATAATGTGAAACAGATGAAATGCAATATATAATACATGCTCTGATACCATATAGGAAAATGTAAGAGAATGTAATCAATTTGAGTACAAAGCGTTTGGTAAGAGGCTATAAATAACGATAATGTAATGTATTGAAGAGTGCTTCACTACTTTGGGACTTTGGCCAAGTGAAATGTAATGTATTGTCCTAAAAGTTCATATAATTATATACCAAGTATTATAATAGTTATATAACTATGACATGTTTCATGAGTTAGCTGCAAACTAATATTTTTTATTGTCTTACGTAAACGAAGCTTGGAAAACTGGTATTACAGAATACTAGTCTTGATGGTTGGTGGCTTAAAAAATGCTGCAATTGCGGTGGATGCGTTGTCTGTCTGGTAAGTTGTTTGGAAGGTGCCTTCGTCGCTTGTTCTTACTCCTTATACTGTCATTAATGCACTTGGATTATTTTTCTCGTTTCCTCCTATGTCATATTGTCATCCTAATAAATTATCATATGAGACTTTTGATTTATTTCAATGTACATATATAATGAAAATATTACGTATGATTTTTGTTAGTCATCATATATAATAGTACAATGTATTTTGTATGAAGATTAAGACAAGTATAACAATTAATTTAAGATAAAAAGAATAATAGAATTTTGATTTCTAACTCCGTGCATCGGAGTGTATGTTCAGTTGTTCGCCCATTTTTTATTTTGCTCATTTAATATGCAGTTTTAGAAAAGGATGAAAATATATGTACAACATTAAATGAGTAATTTGAAATAATTTCATAAGCAAAACTATATATTAAATGAGCAAAATATAATCCTAAGTGCACGTAGGTCTACGTGTACTTGGGTGCAAGAGTATTGATCAAAATTTACTCGATCTTATGAACTATGCCATTTTTCGAATGCACAGCATGACAATAAACGGGTGGGAGATGATGATTCCTCTTGCATTCTTCGCTGCTACAGGGTAATAGTCATTTTTCTTACCTAGACCAGTTTGCCAAATACTTCCTCCTACCTGTTTTAATTGCAACAAATAGGCATTTTTTGTAAGAAGAGATAGATATTCATTTGTTGCAATTAAAACGGATTGGATTAAGTACATATGATTGCTTGTTAGTAAATTATTCCTATAAAAAATAGGAGTAATAGACAATGAATTGAAAGGGGAATAATTGTAGATAAAATAATAATTTGATGTGAAAACAGAGTAAGAGTGGCAAATGAACTAGGAGCAGGGAATGGGAAAGCAGCAAAATTTGCAACAAAAGTAGCAGTGACAACATCCACAATAATAGGGTTCTTCTTTTGTGTGCTTATAATGGGACTCCATGATAAGTTTGCCTTCATATTCTCAGACAGTGCTCCAGTCCTTGAAGAGGTTGATAGGCTTTCATGGCTCTTGGCTGTTACCATTCTTCTCAACAGTGTTCAGCCTGTCCTTTCAGGTTCCATTTGACTATTTTTTTTAATGCGATTTAGGTGACTGATTAATTTGTTCATTTCTTATTGTTTATTGCAAAATGTTCATGTTATAAAAGTTTTTGCCGTATCATTTATGTTCTACATAATTTTTTTCATGTATAGTGTTTGTTAGTGCACTTAATTAATATCTTGATTCATTGTTTGGAAGATCATTGCAAGAAGTTTTTGTATAACATCGTTGTGTGTTTCCAATGAAAACAATTATCATCGATCTCAAATACGTGTTCCGATCAAGGCATTTTAAAATGGTAATGGATGGTTAATCTACACGGACATTAACAAAGACAAGTGATAAAAACATTTAAAAAAAATGCAGAAAAATATTCCCTCGTACCAAATAGTGTTTGAAAAGGCGCGCCTAGGCGCTAAGGTGCTAGGTGATAGGGGGTAGGTGCCTAACTTGGCTAAGGCGAGGCGTTAGTGGCTAGGTGTAGGTGAGCCGCACTGAGGCGCACTTTAGCTATTCCAGATTTTCCCCATACCTTCTTAGGTGCGCCTCATTTCAATGAGGCGCGCCTAAGACTCTAGGAATTTCAATCGCCTTGGTGCACCTTGAGCCTTTTAATGCATTGGTCCCAAAATAAATGCTCCATTTTGATTAGAATTATGAGAGCTTTTTAGTTAAAATAAAACATTTAATCTCGGACGAAAAGAAAGAGTTAGGAAAGATATTTGCTTTTTGTGGCTTTTCAAAATGATGGACTAAAGTAGCAAGTCCTTTTTGGTGGTCCAGGAGTGGCTATTGGATCAGGATGGCAAGCATGGGTAGCCTACATTAATATTGGGTGCTATTATGTTGTTGGACTTCCTCTTGGAGTTCTCATGGGATGGGTCTTCAACACTGGTGTCACGGTAATTTTTCCAACATCCTTTTTTTGGAAATTATTTCACTTTGAGCATGTTTTTTTTTTTTTTTTTTTTTCATTTATATTATATTATATTGAATTATTGATTTACTTATTTGAAGTACTTACTTCGTACTATACTAGGAAGGGCAATGATAAATATTTTTTTCCCTACATGTATGTTTTAAAAGGCAAGGAGTATGGTGCATATGTTTCGATATAAACAATGAGGTCTAACTGTCTAAGATGAGACCTTTAAATTAATGGAAAAACAATTTACTCCCTCCGTAACATAATTTTTAGCAACAATTGGTTTTGTACGCATTTTAAGGAAACCATTTAAGGGTATAAACGAAAAAATTAGTCAAGATAGTTTTAATACAAACAAGAATATGATTATAAGTTGCTAATATTAATTTTTTTTTTTTTACTAATTCCGTCGTTTACGTTCTTATACGCATCCTCAAAATGCGTGCAGAACCAATTGTTGCTAGTATTATATTACGGAGGGAGTAGATGTCTAAGCTAACATGCTCATTGCACACACATAAACTGGTCAGGGGGTTGTCCAGGATAAAACATCCCTCTAATTTTCATTAATATAAGATAGAGTCTTATAATATGATTTAGAATTGAATATATGTAATATATAGGTTGATGACTTGTATTAATAACAAAGGTACCCTAGTTAAGTGACATCAAGTGGACTTGAGTTTGGTGTAACTGCATATATATTACCAAGTGTTATTTGGGTCTAGTTTAATTTTGAATGCTTTGTGGGTCTTGTGTTTGTTGTCATTTGGGCTTTAGTACCTATTGAAATATCTATATGACTACTAATTAGTTGGTAATGCATGAAATAGGGTATTTGGGCTGGAATGATATTTGGTGGCACTGCTCTTCAAACACTGTTGTTAGGCATAGCAACGGTATTATGCGACTGGGATAAAGAGGTAATATACTAATATATATATGGAATAATGACATTAATAGGTACCAACTATTGCACTTTTTATTTTATAGGTACCAACTTTTGATTATTCACCAGCAGCACGAATTATTACATAAAGTTGTAAGGATAGGTATATCACCTAAATGTTGTTGCAATTTATAGGTCATTCATACTTATTTATAGGTCATCCATACCTATCGTTGCAACTTTATGTAATAGTTCGTGCTGCTGGTGAATAATCAAAAGTTGGTACCTATAAAATAAAAAGTGCAATAGTTGGTACCTATTAATGTAATTATTCCTATATATATATATATATATATATTCATTGTCAATTTGTCATATTGAATTTTTTTGAGACCATTTGATTGTTAGTTAGTTAGTTACCTTGAACAATTTTTTAAATTCAATAATGATTCTATTCTATAGTATTAGTATTGAGTATTGACAATGGTGTGATGAACAGGCACAAAAGGTAGTTGCACATGTACAGAAATGGTCGGTAGCGCCTCAATGACGATCTGTATGTCTATTATCTCATTCATCCTCTCCATAACCATAATCCATACATATGGATGATTTTACCGTGGTCTTATTACTACCGACTACCCTAATGAATGTTTAGGATTGCTTTATTTTTTATTTCTTTTTAATTTCTAATAAATCTAATTAAAAAACTTTTTAAAAATATTTTTATTAGATTTCTTATTTTATGAAAATATTTTATGTTTTTCCCTAAAATCAGTTTTTATTTTCTTAAATAAGAAATCTAATTAAAATATTTTTAAAAAGATTTTTAATTCGATTTAGGAATTAAAAATAAATCAAATATCAAACAATCTTAACTATCCATTACGATAGTCTACTGTCATAAAACCACACTATATGGATTCTAGACTAGATGTGAGTTTAGCTTAGTGGAGGCGTTTGTTTTTGTATCGAGCCGGACCGACTGTACCAATGCTAAAACATATTGTTGAGCAACTAGCTGGTTATGTAGGGAAGGGAATTTTTGGAATTTCATTTATGAAAATTCATCAGCAACATCAACAACAATAATAAAATTTCTTCCGATTCTTTTTATTTGTATGATATTAATAGTAAACTTATCATCATACAAATTAAATTAAACTAACTAGGTTATGTAATGGATTGAATAAAATTAAACTAAAATTGATAGAAGTTAAATTTCACTGAGAGTTACAATAAACTTCATTGAATGAATCAAATTAAGCTAACCTTCAATAAAACTCTACTTAATTAATTAAATTCATTAAATCTTAGCTTAATTATTTAATAAAGCTACCCTAAAAAATTGAAAGTATGCATTATACTACTTCATATAGTAAGTCGAAATTAAAAGAATAAAGATGAAACGCTTGAACACCTATTCCTACACTACCCATCCACGCACTTAACTCATTTGGGAATCATCCCAAACTATGTGATTACCTTATTGAGTTATTGAGCATGTATATTTTTTAATGCTTCTTGCAATGTTTAAATTTCTGCACAAAAATCATATTGATCTACTTCCCTCAATCACTTTCTTTCTACTATAAATTTGGAAAGAATGAAACTCTATCATTATTTACAACGAACACACGTTTCATACTTTGCAAACCATTTGTCGAGCGACTTCTCCACACTAAGAGGGAGACACATATATAATTCGTTAGACTTGGACTCTATATGTAACCCTAACCCCACCGGCCACCGTACACTCCATCCATTCGAAAATTCTTACTTTGGTTGCCTAGCACCCGCATCCACTTCAATTCGCTCGGTTTAACTCGATTTTTGAGTTTTGACTGCAGCCCCACCAATGCCTAGGTAATAAGGATACTTCATTGAGGTTGCCGTATCTATATCGGATACCGATAAAATACTGATATTTTTTCATTTTAACATTATTATTTTTGACATGTTATGCTATAGATTTTACAATTTTTTCATATTTTCGTATAATTTTGAAAGATTTTTTCTTGCCATATGTAATAATTAAACTAAAATATTTCAAATTATATTGGAAATTTAATAAAGATACCTAATTTAAAAGTATTTGGTATTATCTATTTCTCGTACTGTATCTTATTTTTTTTCAAACCAACGTATTCCGTACCTGTTTGGGCCATGATCTCCGCACATAAAAATATTTATGTACCCCCCTTTGTTTGAGCAATATGCATGGAAGTGTTACAAAGTAAACATAGTGGGTGTAAATCAATTTATATGTGCTGATATCAGAGCACTATTCGTTTCCGTATCCGTATCCATGTAACTTAGACCACTGTTTTATCGTTAATATGTTTTATTGTGCATGACTTGTTCAACTCTTGACTACATGTCAAGCTTTCAACATTGGCAACTCTATGGCTCTGCTCTCTAAATCCATTGCAAACTGAAAATTTGGTATTTTGTAGTTGGCCCATACTAGAATATTTAATGTTATGGTCGTCACTCGTGAGTCGTGACCATCACTATCAGTGTTCACTACTTCACTACCATCCCTTTTGGAAACTTGCTCATCTTTTCTTAGAAATTTACTCTCCTCATATTGACAATAATGTTAGTCATCTTGTTTCTGAGACTATTTGTATACAATGTTCTTCTCCTCGCATTTTCACTCTTATTACTTAAGGGTGATATATATGAGCTCATAAAGGAAGGTACTCTACATATAATGCAACTCATAATGGATTAATGTTTATTAAGTTGATGAAGAATGTTCATTTAGTCTAATTTTAAAATTTAATTTGAATGGTGTTCATTAATTTTGACACTAAAGCTCATTGAATTTGAACAAATTTACATCACGTACTACAGTTCTATAAGTATTCAATAATAATGTGTTCCCATCATAAAAAAAGAGGTGTCGCAAATGATTTTTCCCGTCGTAAAACTATGACCCCGTCGTAGAAAATAGGGGTCGCAAATAATTTTTTCCGTCGCAATCCCGTCGTAAATAAGTCAATTTTAATAGAGTTTGAGTTAAGTATTAGGTGAATTTTAGCAACGGGCTAAAAAACCATCATAAAATATCTACATTTGCGACGGGATTTAGGTCCATCTTTAATGTGTTCCCATCGTTAATGGACAAATTTTTTATAGTGTGTCCTATAGTGTATTGACGGCTATATCAATATCCTACCGTATTTTTAATATGTGAAATGGATAGAGCATTCAATCATTTTATGTTGATAATCAGCATTGCTTTGGGGTAGATAGCTTGCTTTGACGAATGCAAAATTTAAAATTCTTAATAACCATGGGAATATTCTTTTTTAAACTTTTTTTTTTTTTGATCAATTTTTTAAATATCTGGCAATTTAAAGTCATATAAATTATTATACGGTTAAATCCTTCAAAAAAAATATTATATGGTTAAAGGGAAGTTTAAGCAAAATTCAAAAGATAATCTCTTTGCTCCAATTGATGTACCCACTTTTAATATTTGCATTATTTTTTATTAGTAAAGAATATCAAACTTTAATAGTAATTTATTTGAAAATTAAATTAAAAAATTTAGTAACATAAAAATTGTGTTGATAAAGTGGAAGTGAGAACATACATTAATAAAGAACAGTTATTTAAATGAAGAAAGAACATTCAGAAATATTGCATTATTGACAAATTTAGTGACAATAATCTCTTTATTGTCATGCAACTTTTACTACAGAGCCTTATTTAATCTACTTATTTTTCCAATAAAAATATTACAAAATCTCATATCAGATGGCTTGATCATATCACTTTTAGTTAAAAAATTGTAACATTTTACCATAAATTTATAACTTTTTGCGTAACTAGTTAATTTTGCATAAAATTTATTGTTTATTTCAAGCTAAAAAGTTCTTATTTTTTTAGTGAAAAGTTGTACACACATATTTAAACGCTTAAATAGTTAAAAAAAAATTGAACTAAATGTAACGTTATTAGGTTGTGTTATTATGGATTGAATTAACATCTTAACTAAAATGAGCTGAATGAAACAAAATCCCAGCCTTATTATGAGCTAAATTGAACTAAAGTGTCCGGAATTAATTTTTCTGGAATTAAAACCAAAAGAATAGTAGGGGTTGTTGCTACTTGAATAAAAAAAAATGATATGTAGCCCTTTATCACTTTATGGGTGCATTCCTTTCAACTTATAATTAAGCGCGAACTTATCTGAACTTATTAAATTTAATTGAAACTTATTGGATTTATATTATTAGACCTGAGTAACCTTGATTATAAGCAACAATTAAATCTTATCGCACCTGATTGAACTTGACAAAACCTTATTGAACTTATTACATCTGATTAAACTTAATTTCTTAACTAAAGCATATTTTTTTAAGGCAAACATATTATATTATAAAGGGTTGCATATATATCATTTTCATCTAAGGGTGCCTCTATCTTTTCTTTTGTTTTCTTTCTCCTTGTTGAAAAAAATTAATTGAGTTTTTAAGTGGTTTAACTACAAATGAACACAAGGTTGACTACCATGAACTTAATTAATTTGAATTTTTTTTTTTGAGAAACTTTGGAAGACCTCAACTTTGTTTCCTTATATTGACATATTGTATGTGGATGACATTTTGCTGGCAACTAATTGTAACACCTCGATCCCATACTAGGCAGGATTTATTGTCACCAAAGGAACTCTGGACTGATAACCTGAACCCACAAGCCAACACAAATCCTTTCGGCGCATTTTGTCTTCACTCATACGCACCCTGGGAAACTTAGCAGGAGGTCACCAGGCCAATCCTAAGACCACTTCCAGCTTAGCACTCTTAACTATGCAGTATCTTAGCATATGAGCTTTCTAAAAGAAAGATGCATCTTGTTGACATGAGTAGCTTATCAAATCCTCTTAAACCAATTTCATGGGTGTTATACTAATGATAAAGGGTTGTTATATGAGGTGAAATAATTTCTTTCAAGTAGTTTTGATATGAAGGATATAGATCTCAAGGAATTTTAGGTTTGTCTCAAGAGGCCTACATCAAAAGGATACTTGAAAGATTTAATATGAAGGATTGTTCGCCAAGTGTAGCATCTATGGTTAAAGGTGATCGGTTCAGTTTGGACCAATGCCCTGTGAATGACCTTGAGAAGGAACAAATGAAAAATGTCCCATATGTTTTAGTTGTTGGAAGCATTATGTATGCTCAAGTTTGTACTAGACCTGACATAGCATATGTTGTTAGAGTATTGGCTTGTGGAGATTTCAGAGTAATCCAGGTCTTGATCACTGGAAGGCTGCAGAGAAGGTGTTAAGATACCTTCATGGTACTAAGGACTACAAGCTTATGTACAAATGAATTGATAGTCTTGAAGTGGTTGGCTATTCTGACTCCGATTATGGTGGTTGCATTGACTCATGAAAATCTACATCGGGATATGTGTTTATGTTAGCTGATGGAGCCATCTCTTGGAGAAGTGCAAAACAAACCTTAACTTCTACTTCAACTATGAGGGCTAAGTTCGTATCATGTTTCGAGGCTACCTCACATTGTGTTTGGATTAAGAGTTTCATATCTAGGCTTAAATTGGTTGACTCTATCTCACAACCAATTAAAATGTATTGTGACAATTCAACTGTAGTTTTAATGGGTAAGAATAATAAGAGTGGAAGCCGAAGTAAAGACATTGTTATAAAATTTTGGGGCTGTAAGAGAGCGTGTACAAGAAAAGAATGTAATCATTGACTTACATATTAGCACTGAGTTGATGATAGCCGATCCCTTGACTAAAGGCATGCCAATTAACGGATTATTCAAGGGACATGTGGAGAGGATGGGACTTGGTTCCATCATGTGAAATTTCTACGGAGTATTTAATAGTGTAATGAAACATTTTCTAACTGCAACAAACTCCAAAGTTTGGTGCCTTAAAATTCTAGTGTACTCTTATGACTACCGACTATCATAGTGGATGGTTAGGATTGTACGATTTTGATTTATTTTTAATTCTTAAATCTAATTAAAAATCTTTTTAAAAATAATTTAATTAACTTCTTATTATTTTAGGAAACTAATTTCTGATTTTTCCTAAAATCAGTTTAAAATCTCAAAAAATCAGAATTTGTTTTCCTACAATAAGAATCCTATTTAAAGTATTTAAAAAATAATTTTAAATTAGATTTAGAAATTAAAAATAAATTAAAAATCGTACAATCCTAAGCATACACTACGGTAGTCAGTAGTAATAAGACTGCACTCGAATCATCCTTGGTACCTACTATTGTACTTAACACGGCAAAACTCTCTATATATTGAGAACGTGATTTGCTTAAGCACATAGGTCACTGTATCTAACTCTCTCTAAGTATCACAAAGCACCATCCAAAGTGAGAGAAGGTTCAACACCAAGCTTAGTTTTTTGGTTTCGGTTTCGCTACTGAAAGTGGTAAATCCCCTCTTCTTGTTCTTGGACGCTTGTAATGGCGGGAGGTATTTACATTATGATCATTTATGCTTCCGCTTATATATTGTTGTACGAACATGTTCTAAATCTTTAGTTGAATATTTCTTTTCTATCAGAAATAACAACCGAGACCCAAAACAAATTAGTAATAAGAGTAACCAAAGAAGAAGAAGGACGGAGACAAGTAGGGCTGAAAATATGGGAAGAATCGAAGAAGTTATGGCATGTCGCGGGCCCTTCGATTGTAAGCAAAATTTCATCTTTTTCGATGAACGTCGTTACCACAGCCTTCGCCGGCCACCTTGGTGACCTCGAACTCGCTTCTCTCGCCATCGCTAACACCGTCATCGTCGGCTTCAATTTTGGTCTCTTGGTATTTTCGCCTCCACCATACTCTCTGTTTACATTTTCTACTCATTATTTATGATCTCATTTTTTTTTTAAAAAAAATTCATGTGATCGTGTGATTGTGTCACTTTTCGTTTTCAGAAAGAGTAATGTTAGACTCACTCTTAACTTTCACTCTCAATATTATAATTTCAAATTGATTGAAATTGTGTCTTTTATTTTTTTTTAAAATTATTCAATTTACACTTGTCACATGTATAATGAGAGTGGAATAAATGAGAGTGGGTTTAGCATTTCTCTTTAAGAAATCCTGCATGTCAATTTATTAATTATTTTTTCAAAAATAAATAAATTAATGCTCTTTAAATTCTACGAGTAAATTTATTTTTTAAATAAATATTATGTGTATTAAAATACCGGAGTAAATTATTTCCATTTTAGAAAAGTGAATTTAATGCTTAGACATAATTCTAGCATATCTCTACAAGTACTCCATTTGATCCTCCAAAATATCTTCTTTTTTTTTCAAGGATGAAAATTTCCGTCATATTTGACTTATTTATTTTTTAAGGCTAAACATGCCAGTCCGATATTTAAATGGAAAAATCACACCAAATGGGTAATCATCAATCATATTAATTAATTGTGAGTTAAATTTATGCAACTTCTCTAAATTGTTTAATAGTCTTTATCACTTCACCTGTTTTTTAAAAACACGTGTTGGAGAAAATGTAACAATTAATTAAAGACTGAGGAGGGGGGTGTGCACAATGTAAACTGATTTCTGCACCCCAAAATTGATTTTCGCACTCTCATTTTTAATAACACTGCGCGGTTTTATGACTTTTATGTTATAAAACCGCGCGGATGTTAAAAAAATGGGTGTGCAGAATTCAATTTTGGGATGCAAAAATCAGTGCTCAAGTTTGTAATAAGAAAAATAGTGTTTCTGTCACCGTGCCGAATGGACTTATGGCTTGTTTACTTCAGCTTAAATTCAGTTTAGTTCAGCTCTATTAAGTTTAGTTCAGGTCTATTAAGTTTAGTTCAGCTCTCAATTTTCTTCTCTTATAAAATATGACTTTCAGCTGTATTCAGTTCAGTTCAATTAAATTATGTCCTGTTCAGTTCAGTTCAGCTGTATTCAACTAAAGTAAACGAGCCCTTATTTTAATATGATCATGTAGCTAAAAACACTTATAATTAAACTAAATTAATGAATTTTGTAACTTATTACTTAATAAATAACAAGGGACATGACTCAGAAGGATGTTGCAATTAAGGGTCCGTTTGGTATGATGTAAAACGTTTTCTCTAAAAACTATTTTTTCATTTTATGCTGTTTGGTTTGGAGTAAAATTTTAAAATGTAAAACTTGGTGTTGAAAATTAACTTTCTACCTTATTAAAAACATTCCCCACAAAATGGAAGGAAAACATTTTACATGATAATGGGAAGAAAAGCATTTTTCTTCCCAATTGAAGCAATTGATTTTCAGTTCACCCAAGCAATGAAAAATAAATAAAAATGTAAAATCATTTTACATATAATCAAACAACGAAAATCTTTGAGAAAATGAATTTTTCAATACACATTTTCATCCGAAAATGTTTTACTCCAAACCAAACGAACTTTCAGAATTAAAAAAAATTATGGGGTACAATTTAGATCCGCAAAACTTTGATGGATACAGCTCCAAAAAATCTTTCAAACAAACAAATGGTGAAAATGACATAGGAGAACTAAAGGGTCGTTTACATTAGATGAATAGAAGTGTATTAATTAAACTAAATAGAGATGAACTGAACTGAATAAAGATTAACTGAACTGAACTGAATATAATCTGAAGTAAACAAGCCCTAAGTAATGTTTTATTATTGCATATTGCGGTATTGATTATGACATACGAGAGTAATCTACTTGGAGGTTGATTGATTATGAATGGGTACTGCTTCGTATGTAACTGCGTATACACTTGTTCTTTGTTTTGGATTGAGCCACTATATCAGACTAATCTACGTATACTTGTTAGCGCGTGTTCTTTGACCTGGCTAATTACTTCAGGATTTTTCTGGACTGGACAGTTAAGTGCCAAACAGGCAAACATGACTGAGTTTCAATAGTACTCGCTTGATTCATTATTCATTTGCTTTTTTACTTGTCACCATAGCTTCAGTATTAGATCAAATTCCACTTTATATTACTCACTTTCAATATTACATCTCTAATAATTTATTTGTACCGATATGATAAAACTTTTGATTGGAAACAATGGATCAAGAGCCGATCTTTATTTTTGATCTTTTTTCAAAAAATAATACTCGTATAAAATAAAATAAAAGCTGATCAAGCTAAGATTTGATTTCATGCATTGTCATTAGGTAATCTTAGGTATTGTTTGGTTCACTTTAAAATCATTTTGTCTACCAAATTCTCAACCAATAACTTATCATTTTATTTCGATTCAACTTTTAAACCCCACGCCCACTCATTTTGTGAGGATACATTCACCAAAATTTCATAATCTCACAACTCATATAGGTAGTAACCCACTCTAATTCACATATCTCATTTGCTCATCTACTTAGCTTAATATCACTAATTCCTTTCACCTCAACACATCCATTCCTTATAATAAGACTCCTTGTAGGTATTGCTCATTTTTTTTCCAGCTCCTATAGCATAAGATTTCCATTATTGATTGACTACGAGCTCAAGTTTTCATCATCAAGCACTAAGGCTCTTTTTGTTTTGAAGGAAAACAATTTTCATGGAAAATCATTTTCTAAGAAAAACAGTTTTCAATGGAAAACATAGATGTAAAAGAGTTTTCCTTTGTTTGTTTGATTAGAGGAAAACTTATGAAGGAAAGAAAAAATGAAATAGAAATGAATGAATGATGTGAGGAGTGAATAAGGGAGAAGTAAGGAGGAATAAGGAAAATGTGGCATTCCGTTTTCCTTTTCCAAAGTGACATTTTCCACCTCAAAGAAAATTGTTTTCCACCCTTTCCAAAACAAACAAAGGAAAATTGAGAGATGGAGGAAAATCATTTTCCGGGAAAATATTTTCCATCAAAACAAACGGAGCCTAAAACCACCATTAGACCCATAAGCTCAAGTTGGGGTTGCTACATAGTGATAGCTTAATGATGCTATGGGTCTAATGGTGGTTTTAGTGCTTAATGGAAATCCAACCAATTTACAAGGTAAGCTCTCCTATAACAGCCCCAACTCCAGGGTAACTGTTAACTAATATCATTAAGCACTAAAACCACCATTAGACCCATAAGCCCTGCTCCAATCTAACTTTTAATTAACACTTGATGTAAACATTTACATAGTCTCTCTTAAATACAGATTACTATCTTAATATGCACCATAATAAATACAAAAGCTATGACTGGTCTTGTACCACTCGCTTCCTAATTCCGCTTTCCTGAGCTTATCGCCCTCATTCCTGCAAATCGAGCTCCTGCCCTCATCAGGGCACGTCCGAAGACAATACACGTCAGTATACACAACATAGTAAAATAAGTTAGATGCTCAAGGTAAATTTAAGGTACCCGTTTCTAGTTTAGGTATTTAAAACCCAAACATAAAGAAGTAAAAGACAACTTATCAAACGTAGTACACGCGCTAGTAAACACTGGATTAGTATGTCGTTTCCATATATAATACTCAAAATAACTCATCTACAAGTGAGCTACACCACGATGGACGAGGTTTGTACACCATCACGTCCCTACCAATTTGTAGGATTTAGTTCGCAAATGTATTTGAATACAATAAGAAATGCATTCTTTAATGAACAACATTATGTGTTCTATTTCGAAATCATAAACTCCTCTTAATTCTTATTTAATTAATGAATAATGATCAACGTCCTAAGGCATTTCAAAACTCATTCACATTGTCATGATAACACACAAATTTCTGCACTTGGAAAACAATTCTATTATATGTTTTAAATAGTCAGTTTTACCCGGCTGATAGGGCTTAGCCTATAATAACTACCTTTTCTTGTACGACATTACCTGGAGTCGATTCCTCGTAGGGATAGTCCCATGGACCCCGACCACACCAGCCATAACTGTTCTTTAGCCATACCGGCAATAACTGTTCATAATCATAAGGCCACACCGCCTGGCCACACCGGCAATTTTATAATAACTTAAGGCCACACCGGCACAATTTTATATCTAAGCCACACCGGCACAATTTTATATCTAAGCCACACTACAATTTTTTATTTAAGCCACACCGGCACAATTTTATAAATAAGCCACACCAGCACAGTTTTGTCAAAAAGTCACACCAGCACAGTTTTATAAAAAAGCCACACCGTCACAATTTTATGTTTATAAATAAACTATGCTTGCAACTAATCAGGACAGCAACACAACCACACCCCACCTGAGTAGCAGAACGCCAACCAGGCAGCTGCTCGTGGCTGCTGTGGTTTCTGGCTGTGCTGGCAGCAGCTTCAGGGCAGCAGTGGCAGCCCTTCTGCGGCCCTGTTTAGTCCCTGATTCAGTTTAGCTTCAGCCCCAAAAATTAGGCACAGTTGAGTTCAGAATTCAGCACAACTAAGACGCCAAATTCCCAACAAGACATAAAACATCAAAACCCAACTTAAACTCTTTAAGAAACTTCAGAATTCACACACAAGACACACTTAATAGTTGTGTCACAAGGCTCATTCACACTATCAAATATCCTACTCCATTACTCCAAACATGCATACATTCCCTCTTTGAATTCTCATCAACATTTGACATAAATTCACATATTTCCAACATTCAAGAGTGAAATCAAATTGATTTAAACTGTGTACCTTATTCTTCTTGGATCTCCTTGAATCATCACCCTAAGGATCTATCTCTACAAAAATCACACGAAATTCCCAAATAAATTCTTACTTAAATCCTAAAATCACAATCCATTAAATTTAGACCAAACCCTGACTTTTCTTACCTCTTGGGATTCTTGAAGGTTGAGACCTTGGCTTGGTTCTTTGATCTAAATAATTCTATAATTGAAACAAGAATTGGAGGAATCAACTTGATGTTTGCATCTGATAAAAAAAAATGAAGAGAAGGGTAGGATCTTACCTTGAGCTTCAATGGTGAAAGGGTGGGTGAGGGAGAGGAGAAAGGAGAGAAGCATGGGGGGGGGGGGGTGTCCCTTAATTTTTTTCTCTCACTTCCTCTTGCTGTGCGGTTTCACGGGTAACAGACTAACAGGGATTACTCTCTCTTCTTTAGGATTGATCTGATCTGATTTGTTTTGAGTTTATCTGATCTGATCTGATTTGAGTTTTTCTGATCTGATCTGATTTTATTTTTATTTTTATTTTTAGTTTTAGTTTTATTTTTATTTTGATAACCAATTTTTATTTTTATTAGGGACAAAAATTAATGAGCCCAAAGCTTCAAGCTCATTTTATTTCACCTCTTCAGTATTTTACTTTTCATTCTTTTCAAACCCTTCATTCAATCTGACTCGAAAACGGTCACCGAAAAAGTCGACCGAATAATCACCGCCGGAAAAGTCATTCCGAAAACCGTCGTCGGAAAAGTCGTTCCAAAAATTGTCGCCGGAAAAGTCGGCCAAATAATTACCGCCGAAAAAAGTCTGTCTGAAAACCGTCGTCGGAAAAGTCGTCCCGAAAACCGTCGCCGGAAAACTCATCCCGAAAATCGTCGCCGGAAAAGTCGGCCGAATAATCAATGCTGAAAAAGTTAGTCTGAAAACCGACGTCGGAAAATGTCGAGCGGAATAAAAGTAATAATGTCTTATCTGATCTGATTTGACTAAGTCTGATCTGATCTGATTACTGTAGTTTTTAAGTCCTAAAAAACAAGACCTTAGTTGTTTTGTTTTTTTTTTTTCCATTAACAAATGTCACATTTCAAACACATGTTGTTACTCGGGTTTTAGTCTTATCCAGTATTTAGCCTCGCCAATTAATTAGATTGGTATAAAAAGTTGACCTAAGTCGACAATTTGAAGAAAAAAAAATTATTACGGCGACAATTTGGTAATAAAAGTAGCCTCCGGCGACTTTTAGACCATAAAATTAGACTTATGTTTATATAACACAACCCAAATAAAACAATATGAATTATTTTTTTAACTAATAAAATCTATTTTACACTCAATTTTTATTCTCAAAAATCACAATACTCTAATTTATGTTATAAAACCCTAAAAAACCTACTCTCCTTTGTTTCCTTTTCTTCTTCATTCTTCTAATCTTTGAAGAATCATACGCCCACTCGGTCTAACGGGACGACCCTAACAATTCAAATTTAGCTCAAGGTAATTAATTTTAAATGCTTGGCTATTAGACGCTCGTCTAATATCTAGTCATTGGCTTATATCGACATCGGGTTATTGATTATTCTAAAATAAATCGATCGGACTCAGTCCTTAATTATTAATTAGCGCTCTTCCAACATAATTCATCTTATTTGACTTAATAAACTCCTCTAACATCTAACCAAGTTACAATTAACTCCAAAAAAATTAATTTCCTAGAAAATCCTCTATTTAGTGTTTACAAATATTGTTTCGAAATGACGTATGTTTCATAAACCCATAGATATCCAACTTGGTTTAGTCCGAACCCGAAAATATTTTACCTGAACCAAAGCCAACCCGTTTGACAGATTTATGAGAATGTAATGACTTTATTATATAAGCAAGAGGAGGCTACGATGTCCCTATAGACATCGGGTCTGGTATAATGATCCCGAAAATATTTACTCCCACCAAACTCGACCCATTTGACAAATATTGATAAAGTAATATGCCTTTATTATACAAGCAAGGGGAGGCTACGATGTTCTCGATGTACCCTTATATTTCAAAAGCTAATTTTTATTGTGATGTATTTAAGAGGGTTGACAACCTTGAGGGTTGCTCAATCATTTTTCTAAATATCTAGGGATCAATCATTTAAAGGATGATTAACGTAAAAAGTGAGGTATTAAATGAGATTAAGATAAAAATAAGAGTAATATAGGATAAAAGATTGACAAAATCGAAGATAAAATTATTGTACTGTAGAAATTTATACGAGGAATCAGATTCAAATTTGTGGGAGTCAAATCGGACAACATTAGCAATGGCCCTTTGGAGTTTTCCCTGCATGAGTACTACGGGTTTAACGGGTTGTTTAATATGAGATTAGTATATCTAATGGATTGGAAACAAATAAGGAGGTAAGTAGGGGTGAGCAAGATCGGGTATCCGGTCTATTTTGGGGTATCCGGACCCAGTTACAAGCAGGTCTCAGAATTTGGAACCAGATCCGGACCCAACTCAACCGGTTCCTAGATTTTGGGACCCAGCCTTGGAACTGCCAGGACCGGGTCCGGGACTGGGTACCTAATTCGTGTAATTTGTAAAATAATATAGCACTACTTTGCTAACTGCGGTTGGAATCGGGTACCCGATTCGTGTAATTCAAAAAATAATGTAGTATATTTTACTAATTACGACAAGAAATTTCACTTAAATATATAATTAGTTGAGCTTTTTATGGATTAAGGAATTATAATAAAATAAGTTAAATACGGTCCTACACAATGGGTACCTAGTGCGAGACCCGGATCCAACAGGGTACCCAAAACCGGACCCGGTTCCACCAGGTACCCACTGGGTACTGGGTCCCCAATTTTACTACCCACACCCGGAACCGTCTTCAACCGGGTCCTCTTCTTTGGACCCAAGACCAGACCCAGTTACATTGGTTCCGTGTTCGGACCCACCAGGTCCAATACCGGGTACCCGATTTTTTTGGCTCACCCCTAGGTAAGAGTAATACAGTGTTACCCTTACTAGTTGTTTGATATTATATTAGTATATCACTAAGGAAACGTATATGGTTACCATTCGGAAACGTATATGGTTCCACTAGATTTAGTAAGGTAAAAATTTAAGGGAATTTGTTTCCCCTAATTACAAATTTGTTTCCATTTCCCACAACCTACAACAAAAACATGGTAACGATATTGTTTTGTGATTACATTTCCTATGCCAATACATAGTATTTTTGTATACTAAACAACCCCTAAGAGAAATTCGTGTAGATTCGAAGTTCAAGTATTTCTCCATTTTAATTGTTTTTCCTCCCTTAACCACGCAATTTAGTTGCCTAGCAATTAATTAGTACAAGACCTGATTTTTCTCGGGGCATCTTTTGCCAGCTTTGTCCTTCTGTGATGATACCATGTGATGATACCATGCATATCATAATACTCCCAATAAAAGGAGTATTTTTGTGAATATTAAAAAAATTAGTCTGTTGGAAGAACTATGATACATAGGGAGTAATTAATGATAAAGCTAGTTATGTTTTCTAACGCAAGCCAAATTAATTAAAGTGCATTGTACGTTAGCTAGGGATGGCAAGTGCTTTGGAGACACTATGTGGACAAGCATTTGGAGCAAAAAAATTACACATGTTAGGCATCTACATGCAGAGATCATGGATCGTCTTATTCCTATGCTGCTTCATTCTGCTTCCTGTTTATGTCTTTGCAACTCCAATGCTCAAATTGGCAAGCGAGCCAGACGACGTGGCTGAGCTATCAGGACTGGTGGCTATATGGCTCATCCCTTTACACTTCAGCTTTGCTTTCGTGTTTCCGGTCCAAAGGTTCCTACAAAGCCAACTTAAGACCGCCATCATAGCTTGGGTCTCGTTCGCAGCATTTGTTAATCATTTGCTTATGAGTTGGCTCCTTGTCTATGTCTTCAATATGGGCATTATTGGCCTTTGTGTTGCCCTGAATATTTCTTGGTGGATTCTCTTCTTTGGGGAAATGGCTTATGTTGTTTGGGGTGGTTGTCCTCTTACTTGGACTGGCTTCTCTTCCCAAGCGTTCACCGGAATTTGGGAGTTCGTTAAGCTTTCTGCTGCCTCTGGTGTCATGCTCTGGTACCTACCATAAACTACTACTACTTCCGCTCTGCTTTCTATATTTCTTATTCCTTCTGTTTCACTATGTTTGTTACGCGTTGACTATTTTTTTTTCTTACAAAAAGATTTCAAATGTAAAAAATAATGTGAAACAGATGAAATGCAATATATAATACATGCTCTGATACCATATAGGAAAATGTAAGAGAATGTAATCAATTTGAGTACAAAGCGTTTGGTAAGAGGCTATAAATAACGATAATGTAATGTATTGAAGAGTGCTTCACTACTTTGGGACTTTGGCCAAGTGAAATGTAACGTATTGTCCTAAAAGTTCATATAATTATATACCAAGTATTATAATAGTTATATAACTATGACATGTTTCATGAGTTAGCTGCAAACTAATATTTTTTATTGTCTTACGTAAACGAAGCTTGGAAAACTGGTATTACAGAATACTAGTCTTGATGGTTGGTGGCTTAAAAAATGCTGCAATTGCGGTGGATGCGTTGTCTGTCTGGTAAGTTGTTTGGAAGGTGCCTTCGTCGCTTGTTCTTACTAATACTCGTCTTCATGAGACTTTTGATTTATTTCAGATGTACATATATATGAAAATATTACGTATGATTTTTGTTAGTCATCAACTCAACACATATAATAATAAAATTAGGGGTGAAAGTAATTCGGATAAAAATCAAAAATCAAACCAAACCGCACCGAATTATAATTTCAGATTGGATTTTGTTTTAATTCGGATCGGATTGGATTAAAAATTTTAAGAAAATTAGATATTGAATAGGATTCGGTTTTGACCTTTTAAAAACCGAAAACCGAATTACAAATCAAATTTAAGTTCCTCGGTTGAAATTTTAAGACAAGTATAACGATATTTACACGTATACTACTTTTCCTAGAGCGTTTGAGAGTGAATTATGAACTTGTTAATTAAGTGAATATCTTGCTATTTGCTTTTTCTTTTGTGTGTGTGTTTATTTATGTGTTGTTGAGTTACAAAACTATTAGTCTCAAAAGTTTGGATCAAATTGGGTTACAAATACGAAAACCGAATTAGATCCGTTTGAATTGGATTGAAATTTTTTTGGTTTGGATTCTGATTACAAATTACAATACCGGATTATTATGGTTCGGATTTGGTTTTGGCAGCAATCCAAACTGTACACTGAACTTTCACCCCCTATATACAATATATTTTGCAGACGCTGAAGATTAAAACAAGCATCAAAAAAAAAATTAAGATGGAAAGAATATTAGAATTTTTATATCTTACATCAGGTGTACACGGGTGTGTAGTATACGAGCTCCAAGAGTATTGATCAAAATTTTACTCAATCTTATGAACTATGCCATTTTATGAATGCACAGCATGACAATACATGGGTGGGAGATGATGATTCCTCTTGCGTTCTTCGCTGCTACTGGGTAATAGTCCTTTTTTTACCGAGACCAGATTGCCAAATACTTCCTCCAATCCATTTTAATCGCAACAAATGGGTATTTTTTTTAAATAGATAAATATTCATTTGTTGCAAGCAAAACGGATCAGAGAAAGTATATATATATATATATGATTGTTAGTAGATTATTCCTACAAAAAAATAGGAGTATTACACAGTTAATTGAAAGGAGAATAATTGTAGATAAATAATAATTTGATGTGAAAACAGAGTAAGAGTGGCAAATGAACTAGGAGCAGGGAATGGGAAAGCAGCAAAATTTGCAACAAAAGTAGCAGTGACAACATCCACAATAATAGGGCTCTTCTTTTGTGTGCTTATAATGGGACTCCATGATAAGTTTGCCTTCATATTCTCACACAGTGCTCCTGTCCTTGAAGAGGTTGATAGGCTTTCATGGCTCTTGGCTGTTACCATCTTTCTCAACAGTGTTCAGCCTGTCCTTTCAGGTAGGAGTGCTACTCAAGCTCGACTCGATTTCGCTTGTGCTCGCTCGAATTAGCTTGAAACTCGATAATTTTACAAATTAATCAATAATTTTCTATGTCAAATCATTAAATATAATTTAATATAATAAATAATGAAAAATTTGTTTGACACTTAATATAATAAATTAATACATTTTAAGAATAAATAATTTACATAAAGAAAAAAGGATTTATTGTCCAAAACCCCCTTAACTTTTGAGCATTTTGCGAAAAACTACCTTAAAAAAACAAAATTGTCCAAAACTACCTTAAATAATAAAAACCGTTGTTGACTCATACCACAATGGTTTTCCAATCCGTTGATCGTGATTTTTCAGCCCCAAAAACCACGTGTCAAGCATGTGAGGTGGGTTTCCTCCTAAAAAATGTCGTTTTCAGCCCCAATGGGGGTTCAAGGGGATATGGGGGTCGGTGGTTAGGGTTACGGTGTTGGGTGTGGGTTTCGGTGATGGAAGTGATCTGGTGGTGGTAATGGTCGCGGTAATGGCCGCGGTAAGCGAGGAGAAGGCAGTAGTGGCTGGGTTATTGGAGAAAAACCGTCTCACATGCTCGGTATGTGTTTTTTTGAGGCTAAAAATCACGGTCAAAGAATTGGAAAATAATTGTGGTATGGGGTCAACAATGGTTTTTATTATTTAAGGTTGTTTTGGACAATTTCGTGTTTCTAAGGTAGTTTTTCGCAAAGTGTTCAAAAGTTAAGGGGGTTTTGGACAAAAAATTCAAGAATAAAATAATATAATCATTAATTTTCTTTAAAAAAAATTGAAATTCAATAAGGCCAAAACATTAAACGAGCAACTCGTTATCAACTTGAGCTTGACTCGAAACCTAACGAGCACGAGTCGAGCAACTCGTTATCAACTTGAGCTCGACTCGAAATCTAACGAACACGAGTCGAGCAACCCCCAACTCGAGATCGACTCGCTCGATAAACACACCTACTTTCAGGTTCCACTATCCACAGATTTTACTATCTTTTTTAATGCGATTTATGTGACTGATTAATTTTTTCATTTGTTTTTCTATAGTTGCAAAATATTCATGTTATACAAGTTTTTGCCTTATCATTTATGATCTACAAGTTTTTATTTATAGTGTGTTTGTTAGTGCACTTACTCCACTTAGTATCTTGACTCATTGTAAGAAGTTTTTGTATACAATCGTCGTGTATTTCCAATGAAAACCATTATCATCGATCTCAAATATGTGTTCCGATCTAAAATGGTAATGAATGGTTAATCTACATGGATATTAACAAACACAAGTGATAAAAACATTTTTAAAAAAAATTAAAAAAACTAAAAAATGCAGAAAAGTACTCCATCGTTTCAAAATAAGTGCTCTATTTTGATCAGAATTATGAGGGTTTCTTGATTGAAATGAAGCATTTAATTTCGAACAAAAAGAAAGAGTTAGGAAAGATACTTGCTTTTTGTGGCTTCATAAAATGATGGACTAAAGTAGTAAGTCCTTTTTGGTGGTCCAGGAGTGGCTATTGGATCAGGATGGCAAGCATGGGTAGCCTACATTAATATTGGGTGCTATTATGTTGTTGGACTTCCTCTTGGAGTTCTCATGGGATGGGTCTTCAAAACCGGTGTCACGGTAATTTTTCCAACATCCTTTTTTTGGAAATTATTTCACTTTGGGCATTTTTTTTTTTCATTTATATTATATGAATTATTGATTTACTTATTTGAAGTACGTACTTCGTACTATACTAGGAAGGGCAATGATAAATATTTTTTTCCTACATGTATGTTTTAAAAGGCAAGGAGTATGGTGAATATGATTCGATATAAACAATGGGGTCTAAGATGAGACCTTTAAATTAGTGGAAAAATAATGTAATCCCTCCCTAACATAATACTAGCAACAATTGATTTTGCACGTATTTTAAGAAAATGATTTAAAGGTATAAACGAAAGAATTAGTCAAAACGGTTTTAATACAAACAAGAATGTGATTATAAGTTGCTAATATTAAAAATTTTGACTTATCTCTTCGTTTACACCCTTAATCGCTTCCTTAAAATGCGTGCAAAACCAATTGTTGCTAATATTATGTTACTAATCGAAGGAGTAGATATCTAAGCTAGCATGCTCATTGAGCACACATAAACTGGTTAGAGGGGTTGTTTGGGATAAAACATCCTTCCAATGCTTAAGATAGGGATGATTCTAGTGTAATCTTATGAGTACTGACTACCGTAATGGATGGCTAGGATATAACACGTTTTTTAAATTTATTTTTAATTTCTAAATCTAATTTAAAATCTAATTTAGAATCTTTTTTAAAATACTTTAATTAGATTTCTTATTTTTCGAGAATAAAAACTGATTTTAGGAAAAAAACATAAAGTATTTTCCTAAGTAAGAATTCTAATTAAATTATCTTTAAAAAAAATTAATTAGATTTAGCAATTAAAAAATAAATTAAAATCATGCAATCCTAATCATCCATTACGGTAATCGATAATCATAAGACTACACTAGAATTTTCAGTAAGAAATAGTCTTATAATATGATTTAGAATTGAATATATTTATAGTTAATGTAGGTTGATAACTTGTATTAATAACAAAGGTACCGTAGTTAAGTGACATCACGATTCAAGTGGACTTGAGTTTGGTGTAAGTCTGCCATGGGCTATAGGCATATATATTACCAAGTGGTATTTGGGTCCAGTTTGATTTTGAATGCTTTATGGGTCATGTGTTTGTTGTCATTTGGGCTTTAGTACCTATTGAAATATCTATATGCATGACTAATTAGTTGGTAATGCATGAAATAGGGTATTTGGGCTGGAATGATATTTGGTGGCACTGCTCTTCAAACACTATTGTTAGGCATTGCAACGGTATTATGCGACTGGGATAAGGAGGTAAAAATATACTTCCTCCGTTGTAAAAAAAAAACGCAACAGTCAACATTTTGCATTATTCACATTATATACTTTGTTCAAGTTTTGAGCTTTATACATAATAAAAAATATAGTCAAGTGGGATCTTGTTAGATTCGTCTTGTAAAACACTATCTTAATATCAACTTTTTATAATTTTAAATATTCATAATTACAGTTATTAAGGGTCAAAGTAGTGTCTCGACATGCGTGAAATGTTGACTGTTGCATTTTTTTTGGAAAGGAGGAAGTATATACTTGTATATTCATTGTCTTTTTTTGGCAAAGTGTATATTCATTGTCATATTGAATTTTTTTTTTTGAGACCATTTGATTGTTAAATAGTTACCTAGAACAATTTTTTTACAATTCAACAATGATTCTATTCTATAGTATTAGTATAATAGTATTGAGTATTGACAATGGTGTGATGAACAGGCACAGAAGGTAGTTGCGCATGTACAGAAATGGTCGGTGGCGCCTCAATGACGATTTGTATGTCCATTATCCCATTCATCCTCTACATAACCATAATCCTTACATATAGAAATAGTATTTGTCATATTGAATTTTTTCGAGACCATTTGATTGTTAGTTAGTTAATTACCTTGAACAATTTTTTAAAATTCAATAATGATTCTATTCTATAGTATTAGTATTGAGTATTGACAATGGTGTGATGAACAGGCATAGAAGGTAGTTGCGAATGTACAGAAATGGTCGGTGGCGCCTCAATGACGATTTGTATGTCCATCCCATTCATCCTCCATAACCATAATCATACAGAGGGATGATAATACTTTGGTCTTATGTCTAACGACTACCATAATAAATGTTTAAAATTGTTTGATTTTTAATTTATTTTTGATTCCTAAATCTAATTAAAAAAAATTAAAAAATATTTTAATTAGATTTCTTATTTTATGAACATGTTTTATGTTTTTCCTAAAATCATTTTTTATTTTCTCAAAATAAGAAAGCTGATTAAAATATTTTTAAATATTTCTTAATTAGTGTTAGGAATTAAAGATAAATCAAATGTCAAACCATCTATTATGGTAGTCTATAGTCATAAGACCGCACTAAAATTTTCATGAGTCTGATGAAAATTTGGGGCACACTCAGAAGTTTTGTTGGACCCGTAATTTTGTGTGATGGACTTAATTGTATTTTCATTAGATGTGAGTTTTGCTTAATGGAGGCATTTGTTTTTGTATCTGGTCGGGCCGACTGTACCAATGCTTCTCAGTTCTGAGATTATCTATATTAATATTACTGCGATTTAATATATTGTTGAGCAACTAGCTGACCTGATTATGTAGGGAAGGGAATTTTGGGGTTCTGAAACAGATTTTCATTATTTACACATCTATCTTTCAATTCTATAATAATTTCCATACTGTCATTTTAATTAAGATCCAAGGGTAGTGGGATCCTGCATTTCAATTCCATGTACCGGCCTGGTTTGATGAAGTAATTAATTAGTTATGGAAACTGATAGATGGTTGAGGCCCATAAATATGTTATATATATAATCTATTTGAAAGTTCCAGTTCCAGTAACATCTATGAATACATGATATGATATGATAATGAATGCATGGTGATTGGTGGATTCATGGTGTATTAATAATTACATGGTTATACAAATTGGTATGTAGTTTGACATTTAGACGGATTGTTTGGGTTGAATTGGAATCATCATCGTACGTACTTCTCAATCAGATTATAAAACAAAGGCAAATTGTTTCACATCATATACTCTCTAAGGTAGCAATCGAGGAGATCGATTTGTGTGAAATTGTTACGCACTTTCAGACCATATTTGATATTGTTATTTTTTTTGCTGAATATGAAACCAAATAACAATTTTCATTACTAATTTTTTTATTTGAGCTGTTGGAAATATGTCTCCTTTCATTTTGTTATCTTTATCAACCATGTAAATATAAAATCATTTCTCCTCTAATTTGATTCAATCTAATTTGTTTCAATTATATTTTCTTAATTAAGACAAACAATAAATAATGGTATCACTTAATTTTTTTTCTCTATAAACGGTTTCCATTCCAAAATTTATACCAAACACCCTCAATGTTTTTATTATGAAATCTCGAGGAAGTATTGCCCGGGAATAAGAATAAATAAATGACCATATGTCGAATGACTTCTCCATACTAAGTGGGAGACGCACAATTGGTTAGACTTGGGCTCTATATTTAACCCTAACCCCACAGTACACTCCATATCCATTTGAAAGCTCTTACTTTGGTCTCCTAGCACCCGCCTCCACTTCGCTCGGTTAAACTCGATTTTGAGTTTTGACTGCAGCAGCGCCACCACTGCCTAGGTAATATGGATACTTTATTGAGGTTGTCGTATCTATATAGGATACCGATAAGATACTGATACTTCTTCATTTTAGTATTGAAAATTTAGTAAAAATACCTAATTTTTGAAAGTATTTTCAAATTATATTGGAAATTTAGTAAAAAATACCTAATTTTAAAAGTATTTAGTATTATCTATTTCTCGTAATCGTATTTTTTTTTTAAAACCAACGTATTCCGTACCCGTTTGGACCATGATTTCTGCACGTAAAAAAAAAAAAAAGTACCCCTCTTTGTTTGAGCAATATGGAAGTGTTACAAAGTAAACATAGGGTGCGTAAATCAATTTATATGTGCGGATATCAGAGCACTACTCGTTTTCGTATCCGTATCCATGCAACTTAGACCACTGTTTAACCGTTAATAGGTTTTATTGTGAATGACTTGTTCAACTCTTGTCTACATGTCCAAGCTTTCAACATTGGCAACTCTATGGCTCTGGTTTCTAAATCCATTGCCATGCGAAATGTTGGTATTTTATTGAGAAGGCAACCACACTGTTTATTGGATTGATAATGTCAGACATCTTGTTTTTGACTCTATTTATATATATATATATATTGTTCTTCTCCTCAAATTTTCACTCTTATTAAGGATGATATATATGAGCTCATAAAGGAAGATACTCTACTTAAAAATACAACTCATAATGAATTAATGTTCATTAAGTTGATGGAGAATGTTCATTTAGTCTAATTTTAAATTTCAATTTGAATGTTGTTCATTAATTTTGACACTAAAGTTCATTGAATTTGAACTAATTTACATCACCGCATCACGTACTATCGTTCTATTGGTACCCACGAATTGAACTTACGTTCGATTTTGTAGTCATTGTATCATCCAACGTTCATACGAATCAGCAAGAAGTGAGTTTAATTTCATCATCGTAGGCAAATGAAGACATTATTATTATTAAGAGGGCAATTTTTGTTTTAAAAACAAATCAACAAGAGAAGTCTATGCAACTCCATTGATCGTACGTTGGCGTTGAGTCGTTCTCATTACTCATTAATTATAAGTGCATTTTAGTGGTTCTATTATTATATTATATTATACATTATACATAATAATAATCCCAGCAAAGGAATTAATTAATGCTGTGCTGGAAAGCCTTTGGAATAATCCTTGTTGTTTATTATTAAAGGTTGGAATGATTATTGATGATCTTATATTATATTATTATTATAGCTAATCACTCATTTTAGCACATGTTTTGTTAATTGCGACTGTTTTCTTGATTAGCTTGCTAAAGAATCGTGGACTTTTTCTCGTTGTCAACTTTACAAAAGTCAGAAGAATCCATCATGTGTCAAGTGGCCATTCTTAATAACTTATATAATCCCAGGCCAGTTTTCTACTTTATTCAACAAACAAACTGAAAACCACGGGGGAGCGAGTGTATTTTCTTGACTTTTATGGAAATTATTTTCTAAGCTTGAATATAAATATATAATGAACATTACAAGTCACTTTAATTTGATGGATTGGTATAATTAAATTCTTGCATTGTAATGAATAATGATGCCATTTTCTAAATATAAATCGAGTATGTTTTGAAAATTTAAAAGTTTGGGGGATGTTTTACTCATGGGATTACAATCTTAATCCAATCCATTTAAACCAATCTAATCACTTCAATTCGTTCTAATTCATTCCAATAATCTTATTTCTTCAATCCATTCTAATCCATCCCTTCAATATATCTAATCTGTTCCAATACATTACAATTTCACCCATCTATTCTAATCCAATTGATCTTAATCTTTCAATTAGAACACATACGAAGGATGCGAATGCGTAACAAATTAATATAAGATACATATAAAACTACACTAAAAATTTAAATGGAGATAGTATAAATTTAATACTTATTTTTGAAGGAAAAATAAAAACAAATTTTTCAAAAAAAAAAATTAAAAAAATAAATACAAATATTACATAATGACACAATTTTTAAAATGAACATCAAATTTGAATTAAATACACAAATGCTCATACATTTTTAAGTTTGCTATATATATATATATATATATATATATATATATGAGCATTTCTAAATGCAAAATCACTAATGTCCTATGGTGTATTGACGTCTACCTCAATATCCTACCATTTTTTTAATATGTGAAATGGATAGACCATTCAATCATTTTATGTTGATGATCAGCAATCAGCATTGCTTTGGAGTAGATAGCTTGCTATTGATGTGAATTCAAAATTTCAAATTCTTAATAACCATGGGAATATTCTTTTTTAAACTTAAATATCTCGCAATTTAAAGTCATATAAATTATATGGTTAAATCCTTCAAAAAAAAATATATGGTTAAAGGGAAGTTTAAGCAAAATGCAAAAGATAATCTCTTTGCTCCAATTGATGTACCCACTTTTAATATTTGCATTTTTTATTAATTAGCTAGTAAAGAGAATATATTTAAATTTTGTGTCACATGAGAAATATATAGTCATATGTGATCTTAATTATTTGACTCGTTTAAAAGGATACTTTAAAAATATCAAATTTTAATATTAATTTATTTGAAAATTAAATTAAAAAATTTAGTAATATAAAAATTGCATTGATAAATTTATAACGTGAAAGTGAGAACATTATTATGGAACATGTCTTTAAAGGAAGTGAGAACATACATTAATAAAGAACAGTTATTTAAATGAAGAAACAACATTCAAAAAAAATTGCATTGACAAATTTAGTGACAATAATCTCTTTATTGTCATGCAACTTTTACTACATTTCCGGGTTACTTCTTTTGAAGCACGATATATAGAATATAATGTCAACTAATTAAATGATACATGCAGGAAAATGACAGTTTAGGCTATGTTCAGTTCATATTTGAACTGATTTGATTGTAAAACTTTTGATCTAATCTTATTTAATTTGCTTATTTTTCCAATAAACATATTACAAAATCTCATACCAGGCAGCTTGATATCACTTTTAGCTAAAAAAATTGTAACATTTTATCATAAATTTATAACTTTTTTGTGTAATTAATTAGTTAATTATGTATAAAAAGTTATTGTTTATGTTAAGCTAAAAAGTTAGTAAATTTTTTTAGTGAAAAGTTGTACATATTTGAACGCTTAAATAGTTAAAAAATTTGAACTAAATGTAACGTTAATAGGTTGAGTTATTTTGGATTGAATTAACATCTTAACTAAAATGATTTGAATGAAACAAAATCCCAGACTCATTATGAGCTGAATTGAACTAAAGTGGCCGAAATTAATTTGTCTGGAATTAAAATCAAAAGAATAGGGCTTTTTGCCACTTGAATAAAAAAATGATATGTAACCCTTTATGGGTGCATTCCTTTCAACTTATAATTAGGTCCAAACTTATCTGAACTTATTAAATTTGATTGAAATCTATTGGATTTATATTACCAGACGTGAATAACCTTAATTATAAGCAACAATTAAATCTTATCACACCTGATTAAACCTAATTTCGTTTTTAACTGATGCATATTTTTTCAAGGCAAATTGAACATATTATATATATACTATAAAGGGTTGCATATCATTTTCATCTAAGGGGGCCCGCAAATTATTAGGTGGACCCGGGACCAGCCAGATCTGGCTGATCTCGGGTCCAAAACGACGTTGTTTTTTATTTTTAAAAAAAATATTCGCTTCTCTTTCCTTTCCCCTTCTTCCTGCTGATTCGTTTTTCTTTCTTCTACTATTTTGCACCTCCGTTTTTGTTCTTACTCATCAAATCTTGAGCATTTTATGTTTGCACCTTCATTTTTTTTCCCATGTTATTTCCCCCCGTTATTTTGGTGATTATCATAACTTTTTTTATATTTTTGTTTGCATTGATTAATATTTTAATTTTGTGTTTATGTTGTGAACATTTTTCCTTGGGGTCGTGAACATTGCATTATGGTGAACATTTTTCATTTATGATGTGAACATTTCCGTGTATTTGATTTTTTATTTTGTTGTAAACAATATTTTCTGTTTTTTTTTTGGTTTATAAGTAATGTTCACATGTTTATAAGTAATGTTCAAGGGACTATAGGTAATGTTCACATGATTATAAGTAATGTTCACAACAATGTTCACATGATTATAATTAATGTTCACAGAATTATATGTAATGTTCACAGAATTATATGTAATGTTCACAGGATTATATGTAATGTTCACATTATTGTAAGTAATGTTCACATTATTGTAAGTAATGTTTCCAGAATTATATGTAATGTTCACAAGATTTTGATTACTTTTTATCGTGAACATTTGTACTTTTGTGGTGAACGTTTGTGTTTGAGCTCGTGATTATTCTTCATATTATCGTGATTTCATGAATATTTATATTTAGTTTTAATATGTAAGTGTCTAATGTGCTGAATGTGGAATGTTGTGTTTATATTTTTTTGGTGAATATTATACATAGTCTTGTGAACATTACTCTTTTTGTGTGTAAACAATACTCTTTCGTGTGTGAACATTTGTAGAGTGTATAAGTTCACAGGGGACATTATATTCTACAAAATGTGATGAATATTGTGCATAATCTTGTGAACATTACTCTTTCGTATGTGAACATTTGTAGTGTGTATAAGTGTACAGGTGACATTCTACAAAATGTGGTGAATATTGTGCATAGTCTTATGAACATTACTCTTTTTGTGTGTGAACATTACTCTTTCATGTGTGAACATTTGTAGCGTGTATAAGTATACAAGTGACATTCTATAAAATGTGATGAATATTGTGCATAGTCTTGTGAACATTATTCTTTCGTGTGTAAACATTTGTATAGTGTATAAGTTTACAGGTGAGATTCTATAAAATGTGATGAATATTGTGAACATTATTCTTTTTCTGTTTGAACATTTGTAGAGTGTATAAGTTTACATGTGACATTCTACAAAATGTGATGAATATTGTGCATAGTCTTGTGAACATCACTCTTTTCATGTGTGAACATTACTCTTTCATGTAGGAACATTTGTAGAGCATAAGGTGAGCGGGGAGTGCGTCAGTTTTTTTTTTTAATTTCAGTAGTTTGGACTCGCGAGACCACAAATAGCTGGCTGGTCCCGGGTCCATCTATTACCTATTGAAGGGGGCCTCTATCTTTTCTTTTGTTTTCTTTCTGTTTGTTGAAAAAATCAATTGAGTTTTTAAGTAGTTTAACTACAAATGAACACAAGAGGTTGACTATCATGAACTTAATTAATTAGAAAAAAATAAGAAAAATTGGAAGACCTCAACTTCATAAACCAACACTAGTGGAAAAGTTGCTATTTGTTACCTCTTATTTGTTCTGGTTATATAAGAACAGGAACAAATAATGAGTATTTGTACCGGTTATAATAAAAGTGGAACAAATAACTACTTATTTGTATCGGTTTTTAAAAAACCGGAACAAATAATCAACAATTTGTTCCGGTTTTTTATAAACAGATACAAATAACTAGTATTTGTACCGGTTTAAAAAAACCGGAACAAATAGTCTATTTTTTTAAAAAAAAATAAACCACGGCCTCCTCTCTGACTCTCTGATTCACAAATAGCAAATATTCCATTTTCTTAACTCTTCATTCTACCAAAACCCAAAACTTCGAAATTTCTTCTCCACCACCAGTGGCACCGCACTGCCGCCCCTCTAGTCCTCCACCGCCGCCCTGCTGCTCGTGCCTCTGCTCCGGTCGTGTTCGTTGTTGCTCTGCTCGTGCTGATGCGGTGATGCGTGGTCGTTGTTGCTCTGCTCGTGCTGTTGCGGTGCTGCGTGGTCGATCTGCATCAAACGTCGCTAGCAGGGCTGCCGAGCCACCAACCTACCCACCGTCGACCTCAGCCGGAATTTGCTCTGCCTCTTGTTCCTCCTTCCTTGATACACAGTGAAGGTATATATGTTGTTGTTATTAAATTGTTAGGGTTTATTTAGGGTTTAATTTGTTTCACAATTTTGATAAGAACTTGTTGATTGTTTTAATGGTGTTTTAATTTGCGGATTAGTTGTTGAACATTGTTGAAATTAGGGCTTATAATTTGGGTTATTTGATTTTAAAACCTAATAATTTCCTATTTATTTAATAATTTAATTATAGTCATACACTTATATGTATAATAATCATTTTTTTTCTTTATCTTGAATTGAAATATATGTGTTTAATCTGATGTTAAGAAAAAAAAAATGTAGCATAATATTTGGATTAGAATTGGATAACACTTTTCAATTATGTGTTTAATATTTTTTTTCCCCTGATCTTCTTTTCAATCATGTATTTGATAACATTTTTTGTTTCTTAATTATGCAAACATCTTATAAAGTAGTCAGAAGTGAATTGGATTTCATTTAATTCTTTAGTATGATAGCTTAAAATTGAAACTTAATTCTTTAGTATGCTAGCTTAAAATTGAAACTTAATTCTTTAGTATACTCCACATAATGACAATCCACTGATTCTAACTTATAAGTGAAGTAACATAGTAAACATCAATAATATGAGTTAGCTAACTTGAAACCATTTTCAGGCTTTGAGTACTCCACTGTCAGCTAGGTGTCCTTAATATAAATAAATTTAAATGTATAGGTTTACGCATATATTTTCAAGTTCCTACAGTGGCTAACTAATATTTTTATATTTCAAGTTTGATTTAATGTTTCTTAGGCCCTGTTTTTGTCAAACAAAATCCACTTTTCCTACATCTAATCCTTTGTATACTATCCCCTAAAAAAAGGTGGGAAAAGATGGAGCCTTCTAGCCCTTGAACAAGGGTATGTGAATGAAAATATAGGGTGGCTTTCAGTTTGTATTTTAGTCTTTTAGTTGTATTTTTTTTTATCCATTTCAGTATTTTCTATTGGATTTTTTTAATGCTTTTAATTTTATTGGCACTAGATCTTGTTGTCAATTGCATGTTTATAAGCCGTAAGATGAAGGGAATGAGATAAATTGGCCGATGTTCATTTTAGGATTCGATGCCGGTGAGGTCTTTCCTTCTAGGCTTGCCTCGGTGAGATATTTTCAACTCTCCTTTTATTTCGTGGTTTAGTTAGTTTTTTAGGATTAGATATAGAATTGAGATCATAGTTCGAGGATGTTTGCTTTGTTAGGGGCATGAGGTTCCCGACATGAGGACACTGGATGGTTGATGGCATTGGGCCGCAACCTAATTTGATGATTTTGGGAATTATGTGCCTAATTTACTTGTCTTTGTGATTTAATTCTCTTGATTTGTTTTGATTTCTTTTGAATTGCTTTTGTTTTTTTTTGTTTTAGTTTGGTTTTGGTTTTATTCCTTTTGTTTCCCTTGATTTCTTCCTTTGCTTTGCTTTTGTTTTAATAAATGTTATAGGACGTTCAATTGGATTTCTTCATTTTTGTTTTATTGAAAGTTTTGCTTTTGAAAATTATAAGACAAAGAAGTCAAGCCGATTAGTTATATACTTTTGCGCTTATTGTTGAAAATAAAAAATCTCATTGTCGCTTGCGTGGGTCGTCTCAAGGATCTAAATCTAACTATGTCGAACATGAATGGGGATGAGTGCCCATTTTGCTTGATTGACATGGTAAGTGATTAGATTCTTAAACGGAGGCGTAGTTGTGGCATGAGATCGCAATTGTATCACTCTAATAATTAATAAACATGTAACTAATCACTTACTTCTAATTTTAAACACTCTAATAATTAATAATAAATGCTATAGGACGTTAATGAATCTAAAAACATGAACTAGGTTGATCGGTGCCAAGATGGGAAATGAAAACAACCAAAACGAGCCAAAAATGACCTATTTGACCTGTTTTTGTTCCAAAACGCTCTACCATTGCCCGAAATCATTCAAATAAGTTATAAAATGTTTACATAAATTTTATAGGACGTGAATAAACCTTAAAATATGAACTAGGTTCATTGGTGCCAAGATGGGAACGAAAACAACCAAAACGAGCCAAAAATGACCTATTTGGCTCGTTTTTGTTTCAAATCGGTATAACATTGCCCGAAATCATGCAAATAAGTCATAGAATGCTTACATGAATGATATAGGAAATGAATAAACCTTAAAAATATGAATTAGATTGATTAGTGCAAAGATGGGAGCAAAAACACTCAAAACTAACCCAAAATGAGCTATTTGGCTGTTTTCCGTTCCAAAACGACTTAAACGCCCTATCTTTGTCCAAAATCATACAAATAAGTCATAGAATGCTTCCATTAATGTTATAGGACATGAATAAACCTTAAAAATATGAATTAGATTGATTAATACGAAGATGGGAGCAAAAACACCCACAACTAACTCAAAATGAGCTATTTGGCTCGTTTCCGTTCCAAAACGTATTATCTTTACCCAAAATCATGCAAATAAGTCATATAATGCTTAGATGAATGTGATATGACATTAATAAACCTTAAATACATGATTTTGGTTTATTAGTGCGAAGATGGGAGTAAAAACGCTCAAAATTAACCCAAAATGAGCTATTTGGCTCTTTTCCGTTCCAAAACGCATTATCTTTGTCCAAAATCATGCAAATAAGTCATAGAACGCTTAGATTATTATTGGTGGCTAAACATACAAGAATAAAACCAACCAAAACGAGTAAAAAATGACCTATTTGACTCGTTTTTGTTCCAAAACGCTCTACCATTGCTCGAAATCATTCAAATAAGTCATGAAATGTTTATATAAATTTTATAGGACGTGAATAAACCTTAAAACATGAACTAGGTTCATCGGTGCCAAGATGGGAACGAAAACAACGAAAACGAGCAAAAAATGACCTATTTGGCTCGTTTTTGTTTGAAATCGGTATAACATTGCCCGAAATCATGCAAATAAGTCATAGAATGCTTACATGAATGATATAGGAAATGAATATTAGATTGATTAGTGCAAAGATGGGAGCAAAAACACTCAAAACTAACCCTTAATGAGCTATTTGGCTCTTTTCCGTTCCAAAACGACTTAAACGCCTTATCTTTGTCCAAAATCATACAAATAATTCATAGAATGCTTCCATTAATGTTATAGGACACGAATAAACCTTAAAAATATGAATTAGATTGATTAATGCGAAGATGGGAGCAAAAACACCCACAACTAACTCAAAATGAGCTATTTGGCTCGTTTCCGTTCCAAAACGTATTATCTTTACCCAAAATCATGCAAATAAGTCATATAATGCTTAGATGAATGTGATATGACATTAATAAACCTTAAATACATGATTTTGGTTCATTAGTGCGAAGATGGGAGTAAAAACACTCAAAATTAACCCAAAATGAGCTATTTGGCTCTTTTCCGTTCCAAAACGCCCTATCTTTGTCCAAAATCATGCAAATAAGTCATAGAACGCTTAGATTATTATTGGTGGCTAAACATACAAGAATAAGTTCACTAGTTTTATTTTTGTCTCTATACTTTGACGATTATACGTGTTTACATTTTTTTTTTGCAGAACTTATTTAACAACCAAAAGGAATTGGACGAGGTTCGAGAAGAATTGGTGAAGTATTTTAGGTTTAATTTTCTTATTGTCATAAATTTAATGTATTATTCATTACCGTGTTTAATTTCTTATAGTTTGTAACAATAATTTTTATGTGTTTATGTAAAGTAGATCTATATAAATTAAAGAATATTGTCATTATAGTGGAAGAAATACTATTTTGAATGTTACAATTTTTGTTTGAAGTTGGATCGATGAAGTTGGATTGAGAAGAGAAATGTTCGTTACCTTATTGTTTAATATTTTTTTTGCAATGATGATATGGGACTTGAATAGCTAAAATAAAATATTAGGAAAAAATAAAATATTAATAATGAAACAAAACTATTTGTACCGGTTATAAAAGAAAACCGGCACAAATAGTTTTTTTTTTAATTTTAAAAAACGCTATTTGTATCGGTTTTTAAGAAAAACCGATACAAATAGTCTTTTTTTTTTAATTAAAAAAATTGCTATTTGTTCCGGTTTTATTTAACCGGTACAAATAGTATCTTATTTGTTCCGGTTTTTATAACCGGTACAAAAAGTATAGCTATTTGTATCCCCTCTATTTGTACCCTTATAAAACCGGTACAAATAAGGGATAAAAACCGGTACAAATAGGCCTTTTTTCCACTAGTGCAAGCTGATGTGCATATGCATGAGAATTGTGAACATACATCTAGGAAAACAGCCATTAGGAATAAACTAACACAACCTTTAAGTTTTATATTATACTCCATAAGTTTTTTTTTTTTTTTTAAAGTTATGTTTTGCCCTTTTCTTTTTTTAATTTTAAAAAAATTCTAAACGCAACTAATAAAAAAATGAGGGAGTAATTCATTGACTCAAGTTTTTATTATTGTAGTAAAATATCCAATTAATCAAGATAATTCAAATGACGAGGTTGAAGACTTGAAGTAAGGCCTACTGGCAAAGGTCATGCCGTCATACTCCCTGGAAGTCATGCTCCAAGTTCGAACCTCGTACGGTACTGCATGTCCACAACCCCCTTCCCTGCCAAGGTACTGCGCGCATTTCCTTTATCGTTCAAAGATAACTATACTCCAAAGATAACACTTTCAATTCTAATTCTAATTAAGCAAAAGGAATCACTCCAAAGATAACACTTTCAATTCTAATTAAGCAGTTTACACTTTACAGTATGTCACTATACTATCTTCATCCTTTTATTGCTTTATTCTTTTGAAAATCTTACTGTAAAAAAAAAAAAAAGTAAGCAATTAACGGTTATCTACAGAAGAATAAAAAACAAAACAAAAAAAAAAGTAAGGAAAATATATTGTGGGATTTACAAAATACAATACCCAAAATTGACAAAATCAGCCGCACGCAGTCACAACTCCCAAATTCACACTTGTTGACTACATTACCCCCTTTTGCTAATCCACCCTATTAAGCAAATGATGCAATCATCGGATTCCATTCAACGTCCAACCATCTTTTGACACGTGCCGCCGGCACGACGGCCACTGCCATCGATTTTGACGGACTCGGCTGCTCTCTTTTTCGTTTCACCGCCTCAACGTCGTTTCTCGCCTCCTCAATCAATTCCCAAACACCATCATTCTTCTTCTTATTCAAGAACATTAACAACAGTTTTTCTTTGCAATCTTGCAGTCTTTTTAGATCATCGAACAACTCATCCAATAATTCATCATTCATATTTGTAATTCTTTTTTCCCCAAATTGATTAACCCTAATTTTAATTTCCCTCATGACCATTCTGTAATCTTCCCCAATCAACTTCATGACCTCGTAAATCAAGCTAATCTTCTGATAATGCAGAGACTCGGGGGAACCACAAATCTTCTCCACCATGGTAGCGAAACAGCTCAGCTTCCCTGCTCTGTTTCCGCCGCCACGGGAGATTGCGAGGCCGTAATCCAGTACATCGGCGTACCACCGTACCCAGTTAGAAAGCTCCAACGTGTCGTCATCAGAGTCGTCCGTGAAGGTGGAAAGATTGAAGAGGGGCCCAGTGGAGTAAGACAAGACCAGGTCCTTAAGAGCAGGGTAACCATGGGTGATGACGTGGTGGAGCGTGATGAGACACTTGAGTGCCACGTAGGCGTTACGGGTGCCATGGACGCGGAGGAGTAGCGCGTGGATTAATATGCCGGCGGAAGGGCGGTGGTGGTTGGCGAGAGACAAGACGGCGTCGACAGGAGGAGGGGCTTCTTGGGGGTGGTGAGTGGTGGCGCGGAGGACGGCGACGCGGAGGGAGGAGGTAGGTTTAGAGGATAATACAAGAGTGGCTTTGAGAATGGAGGCTTTGTCTTTGAGAATGCCAACGATTGTTTTCATTTTCTGGGGTCGTCTTCTTCCCATCATCATTTCACAAAACACGGGGGGAATGAAAGGGGAGGGACTGAGGGAGGACAGAGTTTGTTGGGCATTCGTTAATAATGTTTGGGGTTATTTATAACGGCTTCCTATATGGCTATCTAATATCTATATTTAGTGTTTGGTACTTTTTGGCCTTTTGAATACGAAATTTCTTATTCGTATTTTTGTCATGAGTGATTAAGGAGTTTCTATAATATTGTTTCTTCCTTTTTAGCTCAGTCTAATGAATTGACACGGTCTACGTGTTGAAACTTTGTATTATTGTTATTATTAATTTATTAGTTATTATTATTATAATATTATAGAAACATAAAAATTAGTAGGGAGTAAGAGATATAATATGAGCTCTCACTTTTCAATTATTGCAAGCCTGGTTCCAGTGAAAACATAGGCATATGTCTCAATATTCTAACCATACAAAGTTGTTGAGCCGAGTTAAATAAGGTTGGCCTCCAATGAAAATAGACAAAAGTCATACATAATTGCCCTGCAACTAGCTTAGCTTCATACTTTTCACACTTAAGATGAGCCATTTTACTCACTCTTTAGCCAAGAACAAAACAAAGTCAGACATCCCAAATTTTGTAAAAGGTGAGGATCCAGTTAAGTCAACATAAACATCACGACCAAAATTGTAAGAAAAAAGTAAAGCACCTATGGGACGGAGGATCTATCATCACTCCCACCAAACACAATATATAGCAACCTCCTTACCCGTGGAAATCCCTGACCAGAAATACACGTCATCCAACGTATGTCGAACAACATTATGTCGATATGTAATTGCCCATAACACCATCACGTACATGACATAACATGATCCCCAAAAATGTCCCCATCAAACAGCCTTGAACAAGCAGAGAATGATGAGAAAATAGAGAATAAAGGAGCACCCAACCGGTAACAAAGCATACAACGGTAAGTCTTAATGTCTTACCATTCATATAAGATGACCTAAACCAGAGATTGAGACCGCCTTAAGCAAAACAAATAATGTGTGATCTTCATGAGATCTCCATAGTCCATAGTGACAATTATTTTTGATCTTCCAAGCATATAAACATTATATTTATTACCTAAAATGAAAGTTATTTGTGAATTTGTGTTTAAAAAACACGCATAAGTCGGTATAATAAGATTTACATATATCATGTTTCCTATTATTGCTCATAGACACTAGAAAGCGCAGATAAGCTTATATTATGTATTTCCTAAAATGAAATGAACTTTGGATGCATGCGAAAATGAGGCGAATCGATGTAATTAATGTTTATTAGAAATTAATATTTTCACTTTATTTTACGACGTATTATATAGAAAGATATATATATAAAATATTATATTTCATTTAATAATATCTTGATTGCCACACAAGATTATAAATGAGAAAGTAAAAAACGGAGGGACTATACTTTTACATATGGGAATAATTGACTAATCCTCATAATATTAATTTTTCATTGGTAAAAAATACATTAAAACATTAATTTTGTGCAAATTCTCTCCATAATTTATTACATATATATTATTATTATTTTACTATAGTATATCTAAAAAGGTTGGCAAACTACGGGTTACTCGATCATTTTTCTTTTACATAGATATAGCCTTACTTTGTATTGAGTGATGATTAATTAATTTAATTAAGATTAATAGATGAATAACGAATGGGGAAAAAAAGCAAACACTATTCTTGTACTTGTACAGCCTAGTAATTGGGCCTTTTGTTCCAGTGAGGGTTGTTTGTGGCTTTGTGCTTTTTCTTGAAAAACGGGTTTGTGGGTCTCATTGTGATGATGATTGACATTAAATATACGACAACTTTAATATAGCCGTTTCAATCTATTTCTACTCGTATTTTTTTACTTTAATTTTATTTTGGGTTTGCAATTTTTTGGTGGGTATTGCTAATTGCTAGACACCACTCATGTTTTACATAAAAATATTTGTATTTTGTCTTTATTTTGTAACTTTTTATTTATGTTTGTTATTAATTTGGACTTTACAATCCAACTTTGTTGGATTTACCCGACGATCATCTTGAGTACATAGAATAATATTATACAAACGAAAAGCAACGCCAAGTACCGTCGTAAAAACAAGGGGTGCCTAACCCTTGCGGGCCCTACAATCCTACCTAGATCAAGACACATGTTTTCTTAAGCACCCTAGCCTGAAATGCTTAGAAAATCCTAAACCTAAAAATACTCAGTAAAGATATACACGAATACACACGCAAACAGATGAAAAAATGACACGGGTCAAAGGGCCCGACCCATATGACAACAGTAAATAATGAATCGTCGAAAAACCTAACTGGGTGGACGGCTATAAAATTTACTAAGGGCTTGTTTACTACAGCTTAAATTCAGTTAAGTTAAGTTCAGTTCAACTCATTTCAGTTTAGATCAGTTCAGTTCAGTATAGCTCTCAATTTCCTTCTCTTATAAAATATTATTTTCAGCTGTATTCATTTCAGCTCACCTCAGTTCAGTTCAACTATATTCAGCTAAAGTAAACGAGCCCTAAATACAACTTTATGAGTCCACTATGTCAGGAAACTTTTGATATTCCAAGTTTCTACACTTTCTTACGGCTTTTCAATCCGACATCTAACTAAAGAAGTGGGGAGGCATTCTCAATATCCACCATCGGATTAGTGACATTTACTTAATTTGTAGGTTAGACCTTAAGATTAGCATAATAGAGTTATCAAAACACAGCTAACTCGTGAAGAATTTCCAGATTAGGAACAATTGGTATAGTTATTAATTTAATCCGTAATTTTATAAATATATAATTGGTAGTAGTTACACCGTACATCTTAAAGAAGTTTTGATATTGTTGAAGACTTTGGGTCATTGACTAATTGTCTTCGGGTCGCAATTGCCGCAGAGATTTAAAATCAACGTGCATCATTATATTGTACAGATCGCCAAAGCTTATAATAATAAGATAGCTACCACCCTTTCAATTCCTTTTCCCTTCCTTATTGGACAAGAAACAATCAGTACAAAAAAGCGGGACCCTAATGTTTCTATTCCATCTATTGACAGTAGAAGTAATTCTGCGACTGTTATTTGTTGGAGTGGCCCAAATCTTAAGGCCCAATCCTACATACTTTCTAAGGTGAATGAATATTCTAGAATGTTGTGATGATTATTCTATCATCACCCTTATTAATCTAGAGTGTTCTATCTAGACTATTCTTGTCTAGATATTTCTATTCTAGACCCCCCTCACTCTAGATTTCTCCATTCTAGATCTTTCCTCTCTAGATTATTCTACCACCTACATCACCCTACCATCTTCACCTATAAATAGAGGATGACACTCTACCTCCAATCTATCCACAAAAATATTCTCCAAAAAGCATTCACAAAATACTCTCAAGCCTTCCACATCAAAGTAGCCTTTCTACTACCAAACCACTCTTAAATACTCTCCTCCTTATTCCACTATTCCCTTTTGTTTACATACTCTTTTGAGAGTTGTATTGTGAGAGTTTCATTGTAATTTTTCTACCCTAATATTTAGGGTCTATCTTGTACTCTAATATTTTATATAGTGGAATTTTGGTGCTCGTCGTCCGTGGGTTTTTTGCCTCTATTGAGGATTTTTCCCACGTTAAATATTGTGCGTCTTTTTATTGTTTATCTTGCATATTTTATATTCGATTAATTTCTCGATTTATTTACGTTTCCGCTACGCTCATATACCCTAACAAGTGGTATCAGAGCCAGGTTGACAATGTCGACTGTTACAAAATTCGACATCGAGAAATTTGATGGCAAGATAAGCTTTAGCATCTGGAAGGTTCAGATGCAAGCCGTTCTTGTTCAGAACGGATTAAAAAGGGCTCTCGATAGGAAGCCTTCAACCATGTCCGATGAGCAATGGCAGGAGTTGGACGAAAAAGCCATGTCGGCAATCCAACTATGCTTAACGAAGGAGGTGTTACGCGAGGTCATACACGAAAAGACTACCGCTGCTTTATGGACGAAGCTTGAGTCTCTTTACATGACCAAAAGCCTAGCAAACAAGCTTCGCTTGAAGGAACGACTCTACACAATTCGTATGGCTGAAGGTACTTCTCTCCAAACCCATCTCAATGAATTTAATTCTATTCTTATCGATCTTGAAAACTTAGATGTCAAAATTGAGGATGAAGATAAAGCTGTCCTATTAATCGTCTCCTTACCTCCCTCTTACAAGCACTTCAAGGAAATCATGCTATATGGCTCCAATGATTCTCTTTCTTTTGAAGATGTAAAATCAAATTTACTCTCAAAAGAAAAATTTGACCTTGAAGTTCATTCGGAAGACAAAGCCGAGGGATTAAATGTAAGAGGGAGATCTCGTGAAAAGAAAAATACACATAAGAAAAATTTTCGATCAAAATCGAGGGGACGAAAACAGAATGTCACCTGTCGTTATTGTAAGAAACAGGGCATGAAGTCTCAGATTGCTACAAGTTAAAGAATAAAAAGGAGAAAGAAGAGAAATCAAAGCTACCTCAAAATTCTGCCGAAGCTAGAGTTGTTGACACTGATTTCGAAAGTGACTCAGTGTTACTTGCAATCTCCGAAAAGAGGAGTTTCAATGAATGGATTCTTGATTCTGGTTGTACCTATTATGTTTCTCCTCATAGGGACTGGTTTACCACATATGAATCTGTCGATTGTGGTACTATCTTGTTAGGAAATGATATTTCCTGCAAGGCTGTTGGTATTGGTTCAATCAAAATCAAGTCTCATGATGGCGTTGTCAGGACCTTAACAAAGGTTCGTCATGTTCCTGACTTAAAACGCAATCTGATTTCTTTGGGTACCCTGGATTCTCTTGGGTACAAATTCTCAGCTCAAGGTGGAGTTTTGAAGGTCTCTAAAGGTGCCCTGGTGGTCATGAAAGCCAACAAACGTGGCAGCCTTTATGTCCTAGAAGGACATACAGTGACAGGTGTAACGCCCCAGATTTTGGGCTAGTTTCGTGTCAGGTTGTTAATATTTAGTGTTGTTGCGGTGCATGGTCTAAATTTATTTTAGACTATTTTTAATGCTTGAGTGTAACCATTTTAATTAATGGTTTATTATTCTTTATTTTATTTTATTTTAATTAATTAGAATTTTATTATTTAATTTTCTAATTAATTAATTAGTTTTGGGCTAAGTGCAAAATAATCATGATTAGTCATGAATTGGTGCAAAAGGCCCAAGTGATCATTTTGAGCCCATTTAATAGCCCATGACCGGTTTCCCTCCTTGTTTGATGGCAAATTTTGCCACTTGCTTCATGTTCACACCTCACTTAACTTCTATAAATAGAAGTAGTAGTAAGGCATGAGGATTCATTTGCTCATTTTATCTCTTGCCATCATCTTTATAAGGCAAGCACCCTCTCCTTGCCCATCTTTTCCCATGCCATTTTTGATGTCATTAAACCCAACTTGTTCATCCATCTTTCTAATCCTAAACTTAAAGATTCAACCTCTATTAATCTTTAAGTATTAATATACAATTTAAACCCCAACAATTTCTTACAAGATCACTAGTTTGGGGTGGTTTTTGGGTTCATATTCTTGCTTCAAGTGGGGCTGGTTCGTGGCTGGGCAGTAGCCATGACTGGGCAGTAACCGTGGCTGGGCAGTAGCTGTGTGGGGCAGCAGTGGTGGGGCTGGTTCGTGGCTGGTCCTGGACAGCAACGTGGTGGTGGTTCGTGATGGTGCAAGCCGTGTTGTGTGGCCGTGTTTGTTGGGATCTTGGACTGCATTTGTGTGTTGGTTTGTGTGTAATCTTCAATAAGGTAACATACTAACTCAACTTAATTGGTAATACTATGTTTATAGCTTTGATTAAATGCATGTTTGGTTGATTTGATAATGATTGTTCATGGTTTTGAAGTTAATTCTTTAAATCTGATTTTGAAGTATTTTAATGGTGTTTTAATGGTGGATTTTCATATTTTAAGATTGATTTATGATATTTTGGAAATCATGGTGATTGGGTTTGAATTTGTTGAATTTTGATTAAAATCGTGAAGAATGCCGTGTGGTTGATGATGATGTTTCATGCGTGTAGTTTGAATTGTATGAGTTCTTGATTGAAGTTCTTGAATCTTGATTGAGTTCTTGATTGAAGTTCTTGAATCTTGAATAGTTTCTTGATGAGTTCTTTGAGTAATAGATGAGTTCTTTGAGGTTCTTGATTGAGTTCTTTAGAGTTCTTGTTAAGGTATAATGAGTTCTTTAGAGTTCTTGAAAGTTAAAGAAAGTGGTAGAAAGAGTCATGAAAGTTAAAGATTTGGGATGAGTTGATTATTAAAGATTGAGTAAAGAATGATGATATGATGTTTGGTTAGTCTCAAGAGTATGGCTATAGGCAATTCTTAGGTTAACTTCGATGATTTAGTTGTTAAATTCAAGAGTATGGCTTATTCTTGTCTTTAATTAACTATGATGATATGATGATGATATGATGGGATGATTAGCTTGATTTCTTTCTAGACGCCCTTGACTTTGTGTATGTCTTATGCTTAGTCTCTGGGTCAAGACGTTGCCCCTATTCCGTCCGCGGTATCGGGATAGTTTTGGAGTCTCACTATGTTATTCCTAGTACGCTCAGTATGATTTGGGGATTAGGAACACGATTTCCCAGGTTGCTCGGGTTCGTGGGATTTGGGTGTATGGCTTATGCCCGGTCCTGACATAGTAGAAGTTCGGTTGCGTAAGATGCTTCCGTACGAGCATAGTCCGGTCTAGAACTAGAATGATTGCACCTGAGTTAGAATTGAGTATAGTGATGTCGTATGATGATGATGTCGAGTGATTAGTCGAGTTTGGATTACGAGCTTGAGGTTGTCTCGTGTCTTCGAGGTTTATGCGTGTGATGTTATTTGATTATTGCTATGTGCTTGTGTATTCCCGTTAGGGTGAGTCAGTTATGTTACTCGCCACTGATGGTGGATATGTTGTGTTTTTCAGGTACATCTGACGATGATGCTCTTGCTTAGCTTTGGGGTTGGGCGAGCGACACTTTGTGTGCTTTGTTGTTGTTTATTACAGTTGTTTCATAGTATTAGATTCTATAGACGTTGTTTCAGACGTATGATATTACATTTGTTGTATAAGACTCTAGCATGTGGTTAGAGTTGCACTTTACTTTTGTTTTAGTACATTTGACTTTTGGATTTAGTTTTTGTACAAGATTGTGGGTTATTGTACATCTTTGGTTTAATAATAATATTTTGAGGTATTAGTTTATTTTCTAAGTGTTGAGTTTTAGTTTTATAACTACTTGACTCGTCGGTTTCTTCCGCGCCGATTTAAGCGAGTCGGGTCGTTACAGTTGGTATCAGAGCCGAATAGGTTTAAGTGAAGTTCTAGGATTTGAGTTAAACCCGGGAGTTGAGAGCTTTACTTTTTCCCGAGTGATTGAACCAAATTCTAGGATTATGTGAAGGGAGAAGAGTGACGGGTAGAATGATCCGGGATAAGACTCTTTTTCTTACCTTCTTTTATGTGTATTCTCGACTTGAGTGTGATTTTTGATTAACATGGTTTGTTTATTTGTGTCCTTATCGTGTTACGTTTCGACGTGTTCACACCCCGCCGGTCGAGTTCGGGACGACAGAGATTATGAGCGCTCGAGGAGGCAATTCTTACGCTAGCGCATCTTAGTCGTCAGCTATCGGGATCGCAGTCGACGTTCGATCATATCGCTCGTCTTCGACCACCGACTTACGATAGGGTTGTCGACCCTACGATGTTGAAGAGATGAATCCACGAGATAGGAAGCTCTTCAGCGTTATGTTTGGTCCGAGCACGAGAAGGACCAGTTCGTCACCTTCCACTCGCGAGGAGATGTCGATAACTGGTGGAGCATAGCTAGGAACGCGCGTTTACCCCGCATTCGATATCGTGGTACGAGTTCGTAGCTAAGGCCCAGAGGAGGTTCTACCCCGACGAGTTGCGGTGGCGGAAACCAGAGGAGTCTCTTACTCTTATCCGGGGTAAGATAATAGTTCAGGCGTACCCCGATAGGTTCGCCGAATTATCGATGTTCGCTACGTCAGTTGTTCCATCCGAGGAGGAGCGGGACAAGCATCACGTCAAGAGGCTGAATACGAGGATTCGCGTGCGTATGATCAGCAGTGGAGCGAAGTCGTTACGGCAAGCTTACGAGGTAGCACCCGACTTTCAGGCGTCTGTTATCGAGGAGGATGCCAGCTAGAAGAAGACCCCGACCCCGAGGATGTTGCTATCCTTTGGGAAGCTCGATTTAGTACTCTTAGCAGTACCCCCCTCCGACCGCTTGATCGCATTAGGATTTCGACGGTTCGAGGTATAGAAGTTGCGCAGGAACTTCTACCCAGGGAAGCGATGTGACGACACGCCTATGGCATGTTTCATCGACAGGAGAGGAGCTTTCGACATCGGCTAAGCCTCCAATGAAGGATCGAGTCCGTTGTACGACCAAGGCAGAAGCAGAGGTGCAGTTCGATGGAGTCTCGGTTTCCGTTAGTTCGTTTATAACTCTTCCTTTGGGAGAGGATCTTGTTTGTCAGCTCGAGCTCCGAGGTTTGCCTATCGTGTTAGCTGGTGAAGCAGGCGACAACCGATTTGAAGGATTTCCCGCTGATGGAGTTCGATGTCATTATTGGCATGGACTGGCTGTCGAGGTATCGAGCGATCATTCGTTGCCGAGGTCAATCAGTGACTTTCCGAGGATCTCAGGGCAACCGAGTTACCTACTCTGGGTTCGTCCTTAAGAAAGGAGTGAAGGGAATCTCAGCCTTAAAGATGAGGAAGCTTCACCAGGAGGCGATATGGAGACATTTCGAAGACCGCTTCTTCGTACGAATACGACCACTACGGGTTTTGAAGTGATGTTGTCAGTGTTGTTTACGCTCTACCCGTGTTCATGGATCGGATGAACCGGACTTTTCATCACTGACTCGATAAGTGCGTCGTAGTCTTCTTCGATAATATCTTAGCCTAAGCGAGAGATGAATCTGAGCTTGCAGATCATCTCCGTATGGTACTAAGGATATTATGGAGCAGCAGATGATTCGCGAATATCTCCAGGTGGGAGCTTTGTCTTCGCGAAATTGTATTTCTGAGTCGCGTACTCAACAAAGGAAGGTGTTAAGGTAGACCAAACTAGAACTTATAGGGGTGTAATTGTGGTCAGGAAACCGCTTGACCTACCGTATTCGACCAAAATCTGATTGAACTAAACCTGTTTGATCTCCCTTACAATTGATTTACGATTAACCTTATTTCTGTTGAAACTTATTTTTGAGTACCATCATTGTTAACATAAGTGACACTATCGATTCGTTGTTACTTCTAATTGTTAACAATATCGATATTACCTTGTTCTAGTCGATTCTTTAACGTCCATGATGCCTTCATTATCATTCAGGACAATCTGTTATATTGATCGTCATTCCTTTATTCGGTGTCATAAGTTCTTAACCCTTGATCATGGGCACTGTAATCCATTATCATCATTCATGTCATCGTCATCGTCGATCATGATCGTTATTGTCACCTATGACCACCCATCTTCGATGTTATCATCATCATACCTAATCGAGGCCATCATAAATCATTAACGTTATTCATGTTGGCCAACCTCGTGTTTAACATCATTTCACCTTGGGTCATCCACCGTGTTTTTGGCCATTATTGTGTTAATATCATCCATCATCACTAGGATTCATCGATGGATAATTTATGCCCTCTACACACCCTCGTATCATTATTTCTATTGTATCCATATATATGTATATGTATATATATATTTATTATTTTGTAATCATAGCTATCCTACTTATCGTGAATCGATATACTTCATCAAGACATTCTTTAAATTCTATATATAGTATTCGATATTCATATCAGGCATTTATTCGCGTCCTTGCTATTCTTGTCATTCAAAGGTGGGCATTGTTTTGATCCCCGCATTTTAATCCAGATGATCTAAACCTGATATAGAATTTTGAAATTAATTGTTTGTTTTGGAATTTTGTTCGATCATCCAAGACAACTGGTTGTTTTCTACTTTTACCTAATCGACCGATTGTACCTGCATTTTAATTTTGATCAATCGATCATAACCCATATAACAGTTTTCGGTCATTTGATCGTTTTTACACCTCTAAGAGTTAAGTCTGTAGTCGAGGGGAGTAACTTGAGTATGTGACCGAAGTCCGTAGGTCTGGGTTCGTCGTTGAAGCGAAGGATAGACTTTGCATCTATCTTGACCTTCCAAGCAACGAGGAGGATCCCGAGGTCTTTAGTGATGCGTCGAAGAATGTTGGAGCATGTTCAGGACTTCGACGAACACTTTTCGATCGTGCATGCAAGGTGAGCTGAGTGGCTGAAGCAACAAGTCGCGAGGATCGGTTGAACGTTGGTGGAAGCCGAAGTTCCGTCAGTTTTCGTCTAACTTTTTGAGTATCGAGCCCGGATTACTGATGGTGAATAATCTCCTTTGCTTGAATTTCGGGACGAAATTCTTTTAAGGAGGGGAGATTGTAACGCCCCAGATTTTGGGCTAGTTTCGTGTCAGGTTGTTAATATTTAGTGTTGTTGCGGTGCATGGTCTAAATTTATTTTAGACTATTTTTAATGCTTGAGTGTAACCATTTTAATTAATGGTTTATTATTCTTTATTTTATTTTATTTTAATTAATTAGAATTTTATTATTTAATTTTCTAATTAATTAATTAGTTTTGGGCTAAGTGCAAAATAATCATGATTAGTCATGAATTGGTGCAAAAGGCCCAAGTGATCATTTTGAGCCCATTTAATAGCCCATGACCGGTTTCCCTCCTTGTTTGATGGCAAATTTTGCCACTTGCTTCATGTTCACACCTCACTTAACTTCTATAAATAGAAGTAGTAGTAAGGCATGAGGATTCATTTGCTCATTTTATCTCTTGCCATCATCTTTATAAGGCAAGCACCCTCTCCTTGCCCATCTTTTCCCATGCCATTTTTGATGTCATTAAACCCAACTTGTTCATCCATCTTTCTAATCCTAAACTTAAAGATTCAACCTCTATTAATCTTTAAGTATTAATATACAATTTAAACCCCAACAATTTCTTACAAGATCACTAGTTTGGGGTGGTTTTTGGGTTCATATTCTTGCTTCAAGTGGGGCTGGTTCGTGGCTGGGCAGTAGCCATGACTGGGCAGTAACCGTGGCTGGGCAGTAGCTGTGTGGGGCAGCAGTGGTGGGGCTGGTTCGTGGCTGGTCCTGGACAGCAACGTGGTGGTGGTTCGTGATGGTGCAAGCCGTGTTGTGTGGCCGTGTTTGTTGGGATCTTGGACTGCATTTGTGTGTTGGTTTGTGTGTAATCTTCAATAAGGTAACATACTAACTCAACTTAATTGGTAATACTATGTTTATAGCTTTGATTAAATGCATGTTTGGTTGATTTGATAATGATTGTTCATGGTTTTGAAGTTAATTCTTTAAATCTGATTTTGAAGTATTTTAATGGTGTTTTAATGGTGGATTTTCATATTTTAAGATTGATTTATGATATTTTGGAAATCATGGTGATTGGGTTTGAATTTGTTGAATTTTGATTAAAATCGTGAAGAATGCCGTGTGGTTGATGATGATGTTTCATGCGTGTAGTTTGAATTGTATGAGTTCTTGATTGAAGTTCTTGAATCTTGATTGAGTTCTTGATTGAAGTTCTTGAATCTTGAATAGTTTCTTGATGAGTTCTTTGAGTAATAGATGAGTTCTTTGAGGTTCTTGATTGAGTTCTTTAGAGTTCTTGTTAAGGTATAATGAGTTCTTTAGAGTTCTTGAAAGTTAAAGAAAGTGGTAGAAAGAGTCATGAAAGTTAAAGATTTGGGATGAGTTGATTATTAAAGATTGAGTAAAGAATGATGATATGATGTTTGGTTAGTCTCAAGAGTATGGCTATAGGCAATTCTTGGGTTAACTTCGATGATTTAGTTGTTAAATTCAAGAGTATGGCTTATTCTTGTCTTTAATTAACTATGATGATATGATGATGATATGATGGGATGATTAGCTTGATTTCTTTCTAGACGCCCTTGACTTTGTGTATGTCTTATGCTTAGTCTCTGGGTCAAGACGTTGCCCCTATTCCGTCCGCGGTATCGGGATAGTTTTGGAGTCTCACTATGTTATTCCTAGTACGCTCAGTATGATTTGGGGATTAGGAACACGATTTCCCAGGTTGCTCGGGTTCGTGGGATTTGGGTGTATGGCTTATGCCCGGTCCTGACATAGTAGAAGTTCGGTTGCGTAAGATGCTTCCGTACGAGCATAGTCCGGTCTAGAACTAGAATGATTGCACCTGAGTTAGAATTGAGTATAGTGATGTCGTATGATGATGATGTCGAGTGATTAGTCGAGTTTGGATTACGAGCTTGAGGTTGTCTCGTGTCTTCGAGGTTTATGCGTGTGATGTTATTTGATTATTGCTATGTGCTTGTGTATTCCCGTTAGGGTGAGTCAGTTATGTTACTCGCCACTGATGGTGGATATGTTGTGTTTTTCAGGTACATCTGACGATGATGCTCTTGCTTAGCTTTGGGGTTGGGCGAGCGACGCTTTGTGTGCTTTGTTGTTGTTTATTACAGTTGTTTCATAGTATTAGATTCTATAGACGTTGTTTCAGACGTATGATATTACATTTGTTGTATAAGACTCTAGCATGTGGTTAGAGTTGCACTTTACTTTTGTTTTAGTACATTTGACTTTTGGATTTAGTTTTTGTACAAGATTGTGGGTTATTGTACATCTTTGGTTTAATAATAATATTTTGAGGTATTAGTTTATTTTCTAAGTGTTGAGTTTTAGTTTTATAACTACTTGACTCGTCGGTTTCTTCCGCGCCGATTTAAGCGAGTCGGGTCGTTACAGTTGGTATCAGAGCCGAATAGGTTTAAGTGAAGTTCTAGGATTTGAGTTAAACCCGGGAGTTGAGAGCTTTACTTTTTCCCGAGTGATTGAACCAAATTCTAGGATTATGTGAAGGGAGAAGAGTGACGGGTAGAATGATCCGGGATAAGACTCTTTTTCTTACCTTCTTTTATGTGTATTCTCGACTTGAGTGTGATTTTTGATTAACATGGTTTGTTTATTTGTGTCCTTATCGTGTTACGTTTCGACGTGTTCACACCCCGCCGGTTGAGTTTGGGACGACAGAGATTATGAGCGCTCGAGGAGGCAATTCTTACGCTAGCGCATCTTAGTCGTCAGCTATCGGGATCGCAGTCGACGTTCGATCATATCGCTCGTCTTCGACCACCGACTTACGATAGGGTTGTCGACCCTACGATGTTGAAGAGATGAATCCACGAGATAGGAAGCTCTTCAGCGTTATGTTTGGTCCGAGCACGAGAAGGACCAGTTCGTCACCTTCCACTCGCGAGGAGATGTCGATAACTGGTGGAGCATAGCTAGGAACGCGCGTTTACCCCGCATTCGATATCGTGGTACGAGTTCGTAGCTAAGGCCCAGAGGAGGTTCTACCCCGACGAGTTGCGGTGGCGGAAACCAGAGGAGTCTCTTACTCTTATCCGGGGTAAGATAATAGTTCAGGCGTACCCCGATAGGTTCGCCGAATTATCGATGTTCGCTACGTCAGTTGTTCCATCCGAGGAGGAGCGGGACAAGCATCACGTCAAGAGGCTGAATACGAGGATTCGCGTGCGTATGATCAGCAGTGGAGCGAAGTCGTTACGGCAAGCTTACGAGGTAGCACCCGACTTTCAGGCGTCTGTTATCGAGGAGGATGCCAGCTAGAAGAAGACCCCGACCCCGAGGATGTTGCTATCCTTTGGGAAGCTCGATTTAGTACTCTTAGCAGTACCCCCCCTCCGACCGCTTGATCGCATTAGGATTTCGACGGTTCGAGGTATAGAAGTTGCGCAGGAACTTCTACCCAGGGAAGCGATGTGACGACACGCCTATGGCATGTTTCATCGACAGGAGAGGAGCTTTCGACATCGGCTAAGCCTCCAATGAAGGATCGAGTCCGTTGTACGACCAAGGCAGAAGCAGAGGTGCAGTTCGATGGAGTCTCGGTTTCCGTTAGTTCGTTTATAACTCTTCCTTTGGGAGAGGATCTTGTTTGTCAGCTCGAGCTCCGAGGTTTGCCTATCGTGTTAGCTGGTGAAGCAGGCGACAACCGATTTGAAGGATTTCCCGCTGATGGAGTTCGATGTCATTATTGGCATGGACTGGCTGTCGAGGTATCGAGCGATCATTCGTTGCCGAGGTCAATCAGTGACTTTCCGAGGATCTCAGGGCAACCGAGTTACCTACTCTGGGTTCGTCCTTAAGAAAGGAGTGAAGGGAATCTCAGCCTTAAAGATGAGGAAGCTTCACCAGGAGGCGATATGGAGACATTTCGAAGACCGCTTCTTCGTACGAATACGACCACTACGGGTTTTGAAGTGATGTTGTCAGTGTTGTTTACGCTCTACCCGTGTTCATGGATCGGATGAACCGGACTTTTCATCACTGACTCGATAAGTGCGTCGTAGTCTTCTTCGATAATATCTTAGCCTAAGCGAGAGATGAATCTGAGCTTGCAGATCATCTCCGTATGGTACTAAGGATATTATGGAGCAGCAGATGATTCGCGAATATCTCCAGGTGGGAGCTTTGTCTTCGCGAAATTGTATTTCTGAGTCGCGTACTCAACAAAGGAAGGTGTTAAGGTAGACCAAACTAGAACTTATAGGGGTGTAATTGTGGTCAGGAAACCGCTTGACCTACCGTATTCGACCAAAATCTGATTGAACTAAACCTGTTTGATCTCCCTTACAATTGATTTACGATTAACCTTATTTCTGTTGTTGAAACTTATTTTTGAGTACCATCATTGTTAACATAAGTGACACTATCGATTCGTTGTTACTTCTAATTGTTAACAATATCGATATTACCTTGTTCTAGTCGATTCTTTAACGTCCATGATGCCTTCATTATCATTCAGGACAATCTGTTATATTGATCGTCATTCCTTTATTCGGTGTCATAAGTTCTTAACCCTTGATCATGGGCACTGTAATCCATTATCATCATTCATGTCATCGTCATCGTCGATCATGATCGTTATTGTCACCTATGACCACCCATCTTCGATGTTATCATCATCATACCTAATCGAGGCCATCATAAATCATTAACGTTATTCATGTTGGCCAACCTCGTGTTTAACATCATTTCACCTTGGGTCATCCACCGTGTTTTTGGCCATTATTGTGTTAATATCATCCATCATCACTAGGATTCATCGATGGATAATTTATGCCCTCTACACACCCTCGTATCATTATTTCTATTGTATCCATATATATGTATATGTATATATATATTTATTATTTTGTAATCATAGCTATCCTACTTATCGTGAATCGATATACTTCATCAAGACATTCTTTAAATTCTATATATAGTATTCGATATTCATATCAGGCATTTATTCGCGTCCTTGCTATTCTTGTCATTCAAAGGTGGGCATTGTTTTGATCCCCGCATTTTAATCCAGATGATCTAAACCTGATATAGAATTTTGAAATTAATTGTTTGTTTTGGAATTTTGTTCGATCATCCAAGACAACTGGTTGTTTTCTACTTTTACCTAATCGACCGATTGTACCTGCATTTTAATTTTGATCAATCGATCATAACCCATATAACAGTTTTCGGTCATTTGATCGTTTTTACACCTCTAAGAGTTAAGTCTGTAGTCGAGGGGAGTAACTTGAGTATGTGACCGAAGTCCGTAGGTCTGGGTTCGTCGTTGAAGCGAAGGATAGACTTTGCATCTATCTTGACCTTCCAAGCAACGAGGAGGATCCCGAGGTCTTTAGTGATGCGTCGAAGAATGTTGGAGCATGTTCAGGACTTCGACGAACACTTTTCGATCGTGCATGCAAGGTGAGCTGAGTGGCTGAAGCAACAAGTCGCGAGGATCGGTTGAACGTTGGTGGAAGCCGAAGTTCCGTCAGTTTTCGTCTAACTTTTTGAGTATCGAGCCCGGATTACTGATGGTGAATAATCTCCTTTGCTTGAATTTCGGGACGAAATTCTTTTAAGGAGGGGAGATTGTAACGCCCCAGATTTTGGGCTAGTTTCGTGTCAGGTTGTTAATATTTAGTGTTGTTGCGGTGCATGGTCTAAATTTATTTTAGACTATTTTTAATGCTTGAGTGTAACCATTTTAATTAATGGTTTATTATTCTTTATTTTATTTTATTTTAATTAATTAGAATTTTATTATTTAATTTTCTAATTAATTAATTAGTTTTGGGCTAAGTGCAAAATAATCATGATTAGTCATGAATTGGTGCAAAAGGCCCAAGTGATCATTTTGAGCCCATTTAATAGCCCATGACCGGTTTCCCTCCTTGTTTGATGGCAAATTTTGCCACTTGCTTCATGTTCACACCTCACTTAACTTCTATAAATAGAAGTAGTAGTAAGGCATGAGGATTCATTTGCTCATTTTATCTCTTGCCATCATCTTTATAAGGCAAGCACCCTCTCCTTGCCCATCTTTTCCCATGCCATTTTTGATGTCATTAAACCCAACTTGTTCATCCATCTTTCTAATCCTAAACTTAAAGATTCAACCTCTATTAATCTTTAAGTATTAATATACAATTTAAACCCCAACAATTTCTTACAAGATCACTAGTTTGGGGTGGTTTTTGGGTTCATATTCTTGCTTCAAGTGGGGCTGGTTCGTGGCTGGGCAGTAGCCATGACTGGGCAGTAACCGTGGCTGGGCAGTAGCTGTGTGGGGCAGCAGTGGTGGGGCTGGTTCGTGGCTGGTCCTGGACAGCAACGTGGTGGTGGTTCGTGATGGTGCAAGCCGTGTTGTGTGGCCGTGTTTGTTGGGATCTTGGACTGCATTTGTGTGTTGGTTTGTGTGTAATCTTCAATAAGGTAACATACTAACTCAACTTAATTGGTAATACTATGTTTATAGCTTTGATTAAATGCATGTTTGGTTGATTTGATAATGATTGTTCATGGTTTTGAAGTTAATTCTTTAAATCTGATTTTGAAGTATTTTAATGGTGTTTTAATGGTGGATTTTCATATTTTAAGATTGATTTATGATATTTTGGAAATCATGGTGATTGGGTTTGAATTTGTTGAATTTTGATTAAAATCGTGAAGAATGCCGTGTGGTTGATGATGATGTTTCATGCGTGTAGTTTGAATTGTATGAGTTCTTGATTGAAGTTCTTGAATCTTGATTGAGTTCTTGATTGAAGTTCTTGAATCTTGAATAGTTTCTTGATGAGTTCTTTGAGTAATAGATGAGTTCTTTGAGGTTCTTGATTGAGTTCTTTAGAGTTCTTGTTAAGGTATAATGAGTTCTTTAGAGTTCTTGAAAGTTAAAGAAAGTGGTAGAAAGAGTCATGAAAGTTAAAGATTTGGGATGAGTTGATTATTAAAGATTGAGTAAAGAATGATGATATGATGTTTGGTTAGTCTCAAGAGTATGGCTATAGGCAATTCTTGGGTTAACTTCGATGATTTAGTTGTTAAATTCAAGAGTATGGCTTATTCTTGTCTTTAATTAACTATGATGATATGATGATGATATGATGGGATGATTAGCTTGATTTCTTTCTAGACGCCCTTGACTTTGTGTATGTCTTATGCTTAGTCTCTGGGTCAAGACGTTGCCCCTATTCCGTCCGCGGTATCGGGATAGTTTTGGAGTCTCACTATGTTATTCCTAGTACGCTCAGTATGATTTGGGGATTAGGAACACGATTTCCCAGGTTGCTCGGGTTCGTGGGATTTGGGTGTATGGCTTATGCCCGGTCCTGACATAGTAGAAGTTCGGTTGCGTAAGATGCTTCCGTACGAGCATAGTCCGGTCTAGAACTAGAATGATTGCACCTGAGTTAGAATTGAGTATAGTGATGTCGTATGATGATGATGTCGAGTGATTAGTCGAGTTTGGATTACGAGCTTGAGGTTGTCTCGTGTCTTCGAGGTTTATGCGTGTGATGTTATTTGATTATTGCTATGTGCTTGTGTATTCCCGTTAGGGTGAGTCAGTTATGTTACTCGCCACTGATGGTGGATATGTTGTGTTTTTCAGGTACATCTGACGATGATGCTCTTGCTTAGCTTTGGGGTTGGGCGAGCGACGCTTTGTGTGCTTTGTTGTTGTTTATTACAGTTGTTTCATAGTATTAGATTCTATAGACGTTGTTTCAGACGTATGATATTACATTTGTTGTATAAGACTCTAGCATGTGGTTAGAGTTGCACTTTACTTTTGTTTTAGTACATTTGACTTTTGGATTTAGTTTTTGTACAAGATTGTGGGTTATTGTACATCTTTGGTTTAATAATAATATTTTGAGGTATTAGTTTATTTTCTAAGTGTTGAGTTTTAGTTTTATAACTACTTGACTCGTCGGTTTCTTCCGCGCCGATTTAAGCGAGTCGGGTCGTTACAACAGGTGAAGTCGCTGTCTCATCTTCAATTTCTGATTCCGATCACACTCAAGTGTGGCATATGCGCCTTGGCCACATGAGTGAAAAGGGCATGGAAATCCTGAGCAAACGTGGTCTCCTTGGTTCACCTGGAACGGGCAAGCTGCCATTTTGTGAACATTGTGTCTATGGGAAGCAAAAGAAAGTAAGCTTCTCCACAGCTACTCATCGAACGAAGGGTATTCTTGACTATGTTCACTCTGATCTATGGGGACCATCAAGGGTTAACTCTTACAATGGCAAACGCTACATGATGACCATCATCGATGACTTCTCCCGCAAGGTCTGGACATATTTCTTACAGCAAAAAAATGAGGCATTTACCACTTTCAAAAGGTGGAAATCTCTAGTTGAGAACCAGACTGGGAAGAAAGTTAAGAAGCTAAGGACAGATCGAGGTTTAGAGTTCTGCGAAAAGGAATTTGAAGAGTTCTGCTCTCAAGCAGGTATTGGAAGGCATAAAACATTACCTTACAAGCCTCAACAAAACGGTGTTGCAGAACGGATGAATAGAACTCTTCTTGAGAGAGCTCGCTGCATGATCTCAAATGCTAGACTGTGGCATCGCCGTGATTTATGGACAGAAGCTCTCTCCACAGCTGCATATGTTGTCAACCGCTCCCCGCACTCTTCGATTGACTTCAAAATACCAGAGGAAGTGTGGTCAGGTACAACAGTTAACTATTCTCCTCTTAAAGTTTTTGGTTGTACCGCTTATGCTCATGTTAATGACGGAAAATTAGCTCCTAGAGCTGTAAAATGCATTTTCGTTGGCTATTCCTCTGAATCTAAAGGTTACAGATTGTGGTGTCTCGAATCTAAGAAAATCATTCTTAGTCGAGATGTTACCTTTAACGAAAATGCTATGATAAAATCCTCTGGTTCGGATGTTGTTGTTTCTCCCAACATAGATCAGGATGGAACTGGTGAGAAGGTGGAGTGGGAAACTAGTAGTCAATCTCCAAGCATGGAGGTTGAATCTCCTTCAAGTCCACAGTCTAGCCAAGACATACATCATGATGATGATGCTCCAGCTACCACTGCTTCAAGCCAGCCTCAAAGTTCTCAGCAGCAAGCTGGTTACAATCTCACAAGGGATCGTTCAAAGAGGCCAATTATAAAATCCTCAAAATACAAGGACGATGAATATGTTCTTGCTTATGCATTATCAGTTGCAGAAGAAACTCCAACCGGAGTTGAGCCATCATCTTACTCAGAGGCCATCACATGTCTGAATTCTTCTAAATGGCTTGTGGCAATGAACGAGGAGATTGAGAGTCTCCACAAGAATGAGACTTAGGACCTAGTTGAGCTTCCTCAAGGTCGAAAGCCGCTCACATGCAAATGGATCTACAAGCAGAAGGAAGGAATCCCCGGTGTTGAACCTGCAAGATGGAAGGCTCGTCTCGTAGTCAAAGGATGCAATCAAAGAGAAGGCATTGACTTTAATGAGATTTTTTCTCCCGTTGTTCGTCATACCTCTATTCGAGTCCTTCTTGCAATAGTTGCTATGTTTGACATGGAGTTAGAACAACTCGATGTCAAAACTGCTTTTCTGCATGGAGATCTTGAAGAAGAAATTTACATGAAGCAACCCGAGGGATTTATTGTTCCTGGAAAGGAAAACCATGTTTGTCGCTTAAAGAAATCCTTGTACGGTCTCAAGCAAGCTCCGCGGCAGTGGTACAAGCGCTTTGACTCATTCATGAGTAAACAAGGCTACATACGCAGTCAGTATGATCACTGCGTCTACTTCCGACAATATGGTGGAGTTTATATCTATCTGTTGCTATATGTAGATGATATGCTCATAGCATCTCGTGACAAGTCATTGATTGATAAATTGAAGTCTCAACTTAACAAGGAGTTCGAGATGAAGGATCTTGGTGCAGCAAAGAAAATTCTTGGCATGGAGATACACAGGGACCGACAAGCTGGGAAATTATTTCTAACTCAGAAGAAATACATTGAGAAAATCCTTGACAAATTTGGCATGAGGGAGTGTAAGTCCGTTTCTACACCTCTTGCTGCTCATTTCAAACTATCATCTGCATATTGTCCTCAAACAGAGGAAGATATAGAGAAAATGTCTAGCATTCCATATGCTAGTGCAGTCGGAAGTCTCATGTATGCTATGGTCTGTACTAGACCAGATTTAGCACATGCAGTAAGCTTGGTAAGCAGGTATATGCACAACCCTGGAAAGGAGCATTGGGATGCTATTAAATGGATATTTCGTTACCTAAATGGTACTACAGATCTGGGGTTGGTCTTTGATAAGCACTCGACAAAATCTACTGACGTTGTTGGGTTTGTCGACTCTGACTATGGTGGTGATCTCGACCGTCGAAGGTCTCTCTCCGGCTATATCTTCACACTTTGTTCTGGAGCAATCAGTTGGAAAGCTCAATTACAACCGATTGCTGCTCTCTCCACAACCGAAGCAGAGTATGTTGCAGCAACTGAAGGTATAAAGGAGGCTACATGGTTGCGTGGTCTTGTCACGGATCTTGGTATACCACAAGGAGTCACTGTGGTATTCTCTGATAGCCAGAGTGCTATCTTCCTCACTAAGAATGATGCATATCATTCCAAGACCAAGCACGTTTCAGTCAAATATCACTATGTCAGAGATACAATTGCTGAGTGTGAAATTGTGGTAAAGAAGGTTCACACTTCCGAAAATCCAGCATACATGCTTACCAAGCCACTTCCTACCACTAAGTTCGATCATTGTTTGGACTTAGTGGGCATGCATTCTTGCTAGGCCCTTCAGGCTTCGACGACGAGTTGCCCAAAGATTTGGTCCAAGGTGGAGATTGTTGGAGTGGCCCAAATCTTAAGGCCCAATCCTACATACTTTCTAAGGTGAATGAATATTCTAGAATGTTGTGATGATTATTCTATCATCACCCTTATTAATCTAGAGTGTTCTATCTAGACTATTCTTGTCTAGATATTTCTATTCTAGACCCCCCTCACTCTAGATTTCTCCATTCTAGATCTTTCCTCTCTAGATTATTCTACCACCTACATCACCCTACCATCTTCACCTATAAATAGAGGATGACACTCTACCTCCAATCTATCCACAAAAATATTCTCCAAAAAGCATTCACAAAATACTCTCAAGCCTTCCACATCAAAGTAGCCTTTCTACTACCAAACCACTCTTAAATACTCTCCTCCTTATTCCACTATTCCCTTTTGTTTACATACTCTTTTGAGAGTTGTATTGTGAGAGTTTCATTGTAATTTTTCTACCCTAATATTTAGGGTCTATCTTGTACTCTAATATTTTATATAGTGGAATTTTGGTGCTCGTCGTCCGTGGGTTTTTTGCCTCTATTGAGGATTTTTCCCACGTTAAATATTGTGCGTCTTTTTATTGTTTATCTTGCATATTTTATATTCGATTAATTTCTCGATTTATTTACGTTTCCGCTACGCTCATATACCCTAACATTATTCACTATCAACAACTTACTTTCTCATTTATCAATTTACAATTAATTTTGTTAACGTAGCATTTCCAATAATTGCTTCAAAAGGATTAGATTTACTACATACTTATGTCAACAAGGCATGCATTTTGATTCATTTAAGGAAACTTGTATGTTTGGATACTCTGATACTTCATAGACCATAGTTAATTGTGCTTGACTAGGAGGAGTACGTGTTTTTGGGAGAGATGTCCTAGAAAGATTGGGGAGATCAAGGAGGGAGAGGTAGAGGGAGATGAGTGAAAACAGAATGAGTCGAAAGCATCACGTTAATTGGGTTGTTAGTCCTAAATATGCATTTGAATTGTGACAATATACTTGATCTGCTTCAATTAGGGTTGGCTGAGTTGTTACACTCATATATATTTTTATCATGAATAACATGTGTAAAAATTATTGAGATTGTAAAAATAGTAACTAAAAAGAAACAGGAGAATATAATATGACAGTTATGTTTATAGATAGAGGTAGTGAAACGACTACTACTCCATATTTCATTCAATTCTATGATAGGTATGTTTATGAATTTGAAAAAAAGAAAAGAAGCTTGGATTGGATTGAATAGTTCGAATATTCAAAATGTTTATCCCTACTAGATATGTTTGAGTGATGCATTTTTAAATGGCAAGTGTCACCTTAGGATTTTTTTTTTCTTCCAAAAATTGCAATAGAAAACTGTTGAACCAACCTTACTTTACTAGCGCAGCCTAAACTTCCCTCATGTACTAAGGTTTTTTTTTATTATTAAGAAAAATCTTTCTCCTTCTTTTCTCTCTATTTACTGTTAGACAACTATATTGCAAAACTTCAACCCATAACATATGGAACCTCCTATATATATGGATACCGAAACAAACCATATTTGATGCTACACAAGACAAATTTGATGTATTATTTTTTTTTTTTATCATTTTTGATATAATGAACAAATTTTAGCAATTCATGTAGATTGAATGAAATATTGTTGCTATTTTATGTAGAATGAATGAATGAATTATTGTTGTTACTTCATATACATTCAATAAATTATTTCTAATTCGTGTATATTGAATGAAATAGTACGTGGATTTGAATATTTAGGACTTTAGGCTATAAGGATATTTTGCAAACTTTAGAAAAGTGTATGTATATAAAATAAGGTTGAATTTAACAATTATGATTCATGAATATGAAAATGAAAGAAAATGAAAGTCAGCATCTGAGCAAGACAACAAGTCCGATGATTCAAATGAGATTTCAATATGGGCTTGGGCGTGTCTGCGTGGGCTTAATGCAAAATAGTTTGACGTTGGACCAAAAACTTTTTCTATTTTTTAGTGCCTCATAAAACTTTAACCACCATTTTGGTAGTTAGTCATAAACCATATAAAATAACTAACGCATTTTTGGTTTTGGTGCAACAGGTTGCACCGTTACTAACACTTTGTAATCCTCACTTTCTAACCCAAAAAAAACACGTTGTAACCCTACAAAAACACTTGTAACACAAAAAAAAAAAAAACCTTGTAACTCCAAAAACACTTTGTAACCTAAAAAATAATTTGTAACCCCACAAAAACTTTGTAACCCCACCGTAACTCTAAAAAAACACTTTGTAACCCAACTTTGTAACCCCACTTAAACACTTGTAACCCCCAAAATACTTTGTAACTCAAAAAACACTTTGGAACCCCAAAAATACTTTGCAACCCCATTGTAACTCCAAAAAAACACTTTGTAACCCCAAAAATTACTTTGTAACCTCACTAAAACACTTTATAACCCCACTGATGACTTTCTAACCCCTAAAAACGGCCGTATCATTGGCAATGTAGTTGGCTGCATGGTTTGTAAACCATACAAACCAACTGCATATAAGTATTTGATATAAAATAAATATTAATTTATATATAAATTTAGAGGAAAAATCAGTATCCATTCTCAATATTAGCTTACTTCTAATTTATCTAATTTTCTTTACAAATATGCATTCCTATCCAAAACCCCCATCTCTAATCTAATGGAATTGAATGATAATAAAAAAAAAAAAAATATGAAGGAAAAAACTTAATGCTTGGCAATGAAAATATCATGTTTCTCTTCAGGATTATGGTGTGCTAACTTACTTCTAATTTACGGAGTATCTAATTTTTTTTTTATTGATATTCATTCCTATCCAATACCACCATATCTAATGGAATTAAATGATAATAGAAAATACAAAGAATTTTATTGCGTTAGAATGAAATATATTTTTCATGATGATTATAAGGTTTATTTGGTAATAAAATTACACTTTAAATTCATTTACATTATCATAATTTATTACCAACAATTAAACAAGTTGTAATTGACCTTGTAAAACTTTTTAGATTTTTATATACAAAAATTGTTGGACAAAAAATTTTACAATTTTATAGTCCAAATTTATATCGAACTCTTGCATAAGGCCTTAATATAAATCTTACTTCAATATTAGTTAATAAAGGTATAGATAACTTTTTCTTTTGGCAATGGTTATTGATATTTTTTTTGGAAGGGAAATATTTAACGAGGTTGTGACAAGCAATATATAGTATTATCTAAGTACTGTAACATAGATTGATTAAAGACACATTGGAAATGAATCATGGATTAGACGTCCCTAGACCTTTGTATTTTGTGGAAAAATTGAAATGTATTTTGGTCCAATCATGGATTAGGCCGGAATACATGCATAATAAGCATACGAAATGTTAGGCAATAAATATAGTTCATTAATGAGATGGCATGGAAAAGTATATATATATATATATATATATATATATATATATACATCCTAGTGGACCAAAAGATCTAAAGATATAACTATATAAAGAGAGGAACCCAATTAAAAAAACTAATCATACTAATTACATGGCCTAATATGTAATATAAATTGGCTCAGGGTTTGTTCGAAATAACACCCTTCTGATGCCTAAGTCATAAGTCTTAGAATATGATTATGATTATAAGAGTAATTAACAACTTGAGACTTTCAAATTGAATACATATACCTGTAAATGAAGATGGTTGGATTGTATTTATAGCAAATGTACTTTAGACAAATAGCAAAATGGGCCTTGTGCCTTTAATGTTTCACTTGTGGACTGCTCCAAATGTGCCTAGCCAAGTGAGCTTTGGGCTTGACTTGGCATTGTAGGATTTTGGGTAGATTGTAGTCTTTGGTGGTTATTTGGGCTTGAGTAAGCCATTGGCCTTTTAATAGTGGCAGCCAATTAATAAATATGGACTTCACCATTTGTAACACCAAACAATAATAAAAAAAAGAACTACTAATACTTTGATTTTTGTTATGTAATATATATTAGTGGATGATCATTATACCCCTGTTTATACTTTAAGAACATTTTGAAATTAGGGTTTGTTGTAAATACTATTGGCGGCTTGTATATATATACCCCTCTATTGAATAAAATGACACATTTTTCCATTCATATATATATATATAATAGGGACAACCTTCTACAGTTTTATACTTTTATCGGGAAAATTATGTTCCTCCCCCCACCCAATACTCCATTAGTATCTCATTATTAGACTGTATTACACACACAACTCGATTTGAAGATTATCCACACAACAAATTAAAGAAGGCTATCACCCACATTTTTATTCCCTCAGCTCCTTGATTGATCAAGCTGAACTACGTACCGTCTATCACCAACTTGAGGTTAATCCATCGTATTATGTTGTACTTGAGGTTAATCGTATTATGTTGTAATAGATACGAGAAAAATAATGTAAAAATTAACAAGAACAAAATACAGATTTACGTGGGTCAGGTCACCAACTATGTGTTGGCTACGTCCACCAGGCTAGCAACGAAGTGATTAATTTTATTGATGATGAGGAAACATATTACTACATAATAATATTATATTTGCTAAACTTTGCCCTATTACATACTTTCATTATTTGATAATATAATTAGTATGTATAATGATTCAAGATTGAATCTTATAACACGATTGTATATGAAGTTGAGGTATTAATTTGTGGCTCGAGTTCAAATTCTTATCTTAACAAATGAGTTGGTTGCATATAAAAAAAAATAAAATAAAAATTATACATATGCAACACTTTTTAATTTCCATTTGCATTATTTCCAATACCTAATCAAAGAATTTTGTTTTATCGTAGTACTCCTCTCTTTTAATATGTATTATATGAATATAATAATATCCTTGCCTCTGTTTTTTTTGTCTGTAGGTTGAGGTTTGAACTTTTGCTACTCAATTGAAAAAAAAAAAAAAGAAAAAAAGAAAAAAAAAACCCTTTGAGGCAATCCTAAGGACCAAATAGTAGAATTTGCACAAGTTGAATTCATATTCTATCATTCACAAACTAATATAATCCTTGTAATGATGTAATCATGTAGATAGTCCATGCATTGTATAGTTGCAGCATATATTCATATATTGGAGTATAACAACAAATAACATAGACCCCTGTTTCTTATTTTTTGTCTTTTTTTTTTTTCAGCTCTATTTTTTTATTTGATAAAACTCTAAAGAGACAATAAAATGAATAGGTTAAAGAAAATAACAGGAGTTGGTATGTATATATATATATATATATATATATAGAGGCTCATGTGAGAAATGTAGTTTTGGTGAGAAGGGTGAGAAGCAATCACAACCCTTTGATCACCAAATGAAGGGCTAAGATTAAATTTGATTTTCCTTCCTTACTCCTTTGATAGTTTGAAGTCAATGTATATATGGTATAAAGTCAATATATTTTTACTCAATGTATTTATAGTGTATGGTGAATGTACCTATAGTTGGTGCTCAATGTACCTCTAGGTTATAGTTGATGTATTTATCTCTTCTCACATTTCTCACCATAAGAAATTTCTCACCGGAACCCAACCCTCTATATATATATATATATATATATATATATATATATATATGTATATATATATATATATATATATGTATACATATATATATATACATATATATATATATATATATATTGATCAAGTTGGACAAATTGAACTAAGTTTAAAAAACCAATTATATTGTTAGTTTTCAAATAAATTATTTTGTGGTATTGAAAACTATTAATGTCTATTATTATAAGAGGATATTTTACTTAATAAACTTTTAGTTTTCTTTAGTCTTTGTCCTATGTGTATATATACTCCTTTATGTCAGTAGCTTTTTGTGAATAATAGACACATCTTTACACTTTCCCAATTTCTTCATTCTGCTCTCCATCCTCATGGTATCAGAGCATCGCCCAACTCTTGGGTTTGATTGTTGATTTTTTTTTTTTTTTCCAAGTTTTTCGATCCTCCCTCCTCCTCTTTTCCACAAATTTAGTTTTTCTTTTTAATTGAATCTCTCTCTGCTCTGGGTTGTTCTGCTCGTGGCTCTTGTTCGCCCGATTAAGGAGTTCTTTGAGCTTGAAGATATGGCGCTTTCTTCTACTGCTGATTCAGATGTTCAAGATCCTTCAATTCAAGGTATATCTGATCCCTTATTTGTTGCAATTTCTAATAACCCAGCTTCTGCAGTGACCAAAGTGGTCTTTAATGGAACAAATTACATGCGTTGGAGTAGAAATGTGGTTAGATGTTTAGGTGCCAAGAACAAATTAGGTCTAATTGATGGGTCAATTAAACAACCTGACCCTAGTCATAAAGATTTTACAAAATGGAAAAGAGCAGATTATATGGTTGGGTCTTGGATTCTAAGTTCGATGTCTAGTGAACTAGCTGAAGATTTTGATTATGCTGATACTTCAGTTGAGCTTTGGACAGATATTAAGGAACGTTTTGGTCAAATTAATGGTCCCTTAGTATTTCAATTAAAGAAAGAAATATCCAATTTAAAACAAGAAAACCTTTCTTTAATTTCTTACTTTGGAAAAATGAAAAGATTATGGGATGAATTGTCTAGTTTAAGGAAGAAACCCATCTGTTCATGTGGAATTCTTGATAAGTGCTCATGTGGTTATGTCAAAAGTGGTAGTGACATTGAGGAAGAAGATAGGCTTATGCAATTTCTTATGGGATTAAATAGTGGATTTGATAATGTGGTCACTAATATCCTATCAATGGATCCTTTACCTTCAATGCATAGAGCCTATTCCATTGTCCTGCAAGTAGAGAAACAAAAGGAAGTAAGTAGCCTAAATAATGATCTAGCTGAATCAAGTGCCCTGACTGTTTCTCAAAGGCCTGAATATGGTACTAGGAGTCAGAACTATGTTGCTAGGGGTCAAATACAAGGGAAAAGAGACTGGAGAAAAGAAAAGATGGAGAGAAAATGTGATGTTTGCAAAGCCAAAGGCCACAACTCAGATCAATGCTTCAAGGTAATTGGATACCCAGATTGGTATCACACCTTGAAAGCTGGAAAGAATGCTCCCAAGACAGGGTTAGCTGCCAATGTCACCATTGAAGAGATTGATTCTGACAGTCCTTTGGATGACAATGAAAATGATGCTGCCAACACTAAGATGGTGTCCTCAATTTGCAAAGAAGTGATAAAGGTCATGAAAGGCAAGACCAACAATCATTCAGAGTCTTCTAACATGGCCTATGCCAACTCTGCTACTGCTGCAGACTCCATCCAGATTGCCTGTGAGCAATCTGCTACAGTTGCAGCCCCTACTGACCAGAACTGGGTAGTTCCAGATTCTGAGCAGTCTAATCATCTCAGTCCAGGTATTCTCCCTTCTTTAAATTCTGAAATACAAAGCATGACACATGAAGATGGTAGTTTTATAAATCAGCATGATGATAATATGTGTGGGCACAGGACCTCTGCTAGACATGTCAAACTCCCAATAAAATTGAATGATTATGACTGCACTTATATACCTCACAAAACCAAAGATAGTTCTACCACTTCTGAGTCTAAAACTTTTACTGTTGATTCTTCTTGTGTTGTTCCTCCTAAGTCTTATAGACAAGCTAAACTAAGTGAAGAATGGACCAAAGCTATGAATATGGAACTTCAAGCTCTTGAATCTAATAAAACATGGGTTTTAACTGATCTACCTAAAGGAAAACATGCTATAGGGTCTAAATGGATTTTTAAAACAAAACTTAACCCAGATGGTAGTATTGAGAGATATAAAGCAAGATTAGTTGCAACTGGGTATCAACAAAGAGAGGGTCAAGACTTTAATCAGACTTTTTCTCCTGTTGCAAAATTAGAACCAGTTAGGGTTATTACTGCTTTAGCTACCATAAAAGATTGGCCAATATTTCAAATGGATATAAATAACGCTTTCTTACATGGTAAATTAGAAGAATAAGTTTACATGTTACCCCCCTCCGGATATACTAAAGCTAAAAATGGTCAAGTATGTAAATTGGAAAGGTCTTTGTATGGTTTAAAACAAGCTCCTAGGCAATGGCATAAAGAGCTTAAAAGCTTTCTAAACTCTCATGGATTTGGTCAATCTAAGCAAGACTATTCTCTCTTTACTAGAACTCTAAATAATGATTTCTTGATTTTACTTGTTTATGTAGATGATATTTTAATAACTGGTTCTTCTTTAACTCAAATACAAAAGGTCAAACAAGATCTTGATCTCATGTTCACTATTAAAGACTTGGGCCAAATGCATTACTTCCTTGGTGTTGAAGTTCATAGAACTAAACAAGGAATGTTCTTGTCCCAAAGAAAATATATCTTAGACATTTTAAATGATGCAGGTATGAGCAATTGTCAACCTGTTTCTACCCCTCTTCCTACTGGTCTTAAACTCTCAACAGAAGAAGGTGACTTACTTGATCAACCTGAGGTGTACAGAAGACTTGTGGGTAGACTTCTCTACCTCAACTTTACAAGGCCCGACTTGTCTTATGCCACACAACATCTCTCTCAATTCTCCCAACATCCAAGGGTTCCTCATCTAAGAGCCGTTCTTCATACCTTAAAGTACTTAAAAGGTACAACAGAACATGGTCTACACTATTCCTCTGCTTCTGATCTGGCTCTAACAGCTTATAGTGACTCGGATTGGGGTTCGTGCTCTTTTTCGAGCAGATCTTTAAGCACTTATGCTGTCTTCTTAGGCCCAAACTTAGTATCATGGAAAACAAAAAAACAACTCACAGTCAGCAAATCCTCCACCGAAGCAGAGTATCGGAGCTTGTCTAGTGCTGCTAGTGAAGTCTCTTGGCTTGAAGGACTTCTACAAGACTTACAAGTGCAAGTTAGTTTTCCCATTCCCATAGCTTGTGACAACATTTCCGCGGAACATCTTGCCAACAACCCCATGTTCCATGAAAAAATGAAACATATCAAACGAGATATGCATTACATTCGAGAACAAGTAGAGCAAGGTTTTCTTTGTGTTCATCATGTTTCTTCTACAAATCAAGTGGCTGATATTCTCACCAAACCACTTGTCTCTTCTAGACATATCCTTCTATGTAACAAGCTTGGCTTACAAAGTTTGTCAAGCTTGGGGGGGGATATAAGAGGATATTTTACTTAATAAACTTTTAGTTTTCTTTAGTCTTTGTCCTATGTGTATATATACTCCTTTATGTCAGTAGCTTTTTGTGAATAATAGACACATCTTTACACTTTCCCAATTTCTTCATTCTGCTCTCCATCCTCAATTATCAAACAAATTAAGTACTTGGTGACAATTAACTTGCCCATGTTTCATCTAATATGCTCAGTATAATATTTTTTCCGTTTCATATTACTCCGACCAGTTTTATTGAGAAGTTCTAAGCTTGCCAATACAAAATTTAAAATATCAAAACATTTAACTTTTTTTTTGTAAGAACTATATATATATATATAAAGAATCGAACCTAATATATATAAACTGTACTTATAAAGTATTTGTTGAGCATTTAATCTTATACAAAATTATGATAAGTGTTAAATATCTCCATGCATGTTATGAGTAAAGAAAGCTTATGTGATTAGATGAGACATTTAGGTATATGCCGTGCTATTTATCGTGTGCATGTCTAATTGTCAATAGGTTCCTGTCAAAGATTAGGATGGTTAATTGGTTACGTTACAATGGACCAATCATTCATGAGACACAGTACACCTCAAGTCAACCTTTACAAACATCCACAAAAATATCCACCTGAAGGCTAAAGCAGCTGCTACATTCTCCCAAATTTTCACATCCAATTTTCTTCTCTTTTTCAAGACATTTTCCAAAACTTAGGATATTTTAGACTTGTAGTGCAAGACATGTCAACCAAGAGAACAAGCAAAAGAAAAACTATCAATGTCTTCTAAGAGACACATGTCAGTTTAACCGCCACACGACTGATGACTTTTATGCATCTAACATATTCAAAAGAAAAACACAAACCAGTAAAATTGATTAAATTGTACGATCTTTAAGAGTACGATTTAGGGTAAAATCGACCAGAAATACACCGTTTAAGTTTATTTTACATGACACATTAAATTGTACTCCGATATTTGAGTAGAGCAATAGGAATCAAGCTTTTGTTATGGTGGTTATGTTTTGTAGCATAGATGATATTAGTTATTTGAAATTCTACCAATGCTAGAGTCAATGTTTTGATACAGAATATTTCTATCATATTTATGTTTATGTTTTTATGTTTTATTTCTATTCATTTTGCTATTTTATTGAAATCAATTCTTTCAATTCCTTTTGTTTCTTGTTTATGTTTTTATATCAATTCTTACTTGCATAAGTAATAGGAGTACTTTTTTTTTTAAAGAGAAGTGGCGTAGGAGTACTTAAAAATTAAAAAGAAGAAAAATAAAGGAAAACATAAATTCAATAATAGTCGGCCATAAAACAAAAGAATTCAATAATAGTGAAAATGAACAAGAACATTGATGGAAGATTTTATAAATTTAATAAAATCTCATGCATAATATTTCATTTATGATGGTATATATCAGCACCATACGTATAATATTTTTGACTAAAAAGAAAAAACCTTCATAATATCAATAGCAATTCAAGTTCTAAGGTTTGGCTCAAATTTGTGTTCGTTATGCTTGTCGTCGGTTCGTTTGCAAAATGCGGAAGTTTTTGGCCCCCACCCGACCAGTCGGGTCAGCTGACCCGATCGGGTGGAGCCACCCGATCTGGTCCGAATGAAATGGCAAAGGAATTTGGTTCTGGGTGCTGACTCGATGGGTCGGGTCATCTGACATTTTTTTTCTTTTTCTTTTTCTCGTGACTTTTGTCCTTTTGTATTCAGCTTTTAATTCTTGTTTAATTATGATTTTAAGTGTATGTTTTTGCTTTGATGGGTATTCAAACCCCTTTATGGCCATGACTCTTGGGATTAATTTATCCTTATAAATATGACATCAAGTCTTTAGCATTTGACATCACAAAATTACATCAGTTTTTGTATTAGAGAGATTAAGTTTTGTGAGCTTTTGAGAGTCCTTATTGTGTGAGTGGGAGTCCATACTATAATTTCTCCCTTTGAGTTATCCTCCATTTGTTTCTAATAGTAAATTATTCTCTTCCTCCGCCATTGTTGTTGTTTGTTTTTCTTTCCACAAATTTCTATTATTCTCAATATTTTAGTTTAAAGTATTTAACATTGCAATTGACAACAACCACTCTTTCACGTAATATTAATTTTTCCTAACACAGGTCTTGAAAGTGAGTTTCGTGTTTCGCGATACCATTAGTTATTATGAAAAAATGATAAAGAGAAAAGGGATATATAGATGCATGGGATCTAGAAGTGTCTGATTCTTTGATCTCAATCAATGGGCAGCCCTAGATATTTTTCCCTAATGCATGTTTATCAAATCTAATCTCATAAAAATAAATGTAAATGATTCATGTGAGAAAGACTTTGGAAACTTTCATTGTCAATATGATGAAGAACTTTTCTAAAATTTCCTTTATTTTTATTTGTTTATTGTTTTTCTTTTTAAAAAAAAATGTCTTTTGTCCTTTTATATAATTGAGCAGTATGTAGAAGTTTCATCGTTAATCAACGTTTCCAGCAAAAGTTGTTTTATTCCATGCCTTGTTTAATTAAAATATTTAAAGCCCGTTTGTTAGCCTGTTATAAATCATGGTGGTTTCAACAACCAAACGGGTCGTTTGGGGATTTGATATTTGTACTGAAAGAAGTCAAAGGACATTACAAAGAGCAATGATAATATAGAAAGAAATTTGATCTAGTGTAGACTTTGAAGTTTTAAATATTTAATCTTGTACACATCGATATATTTGTGCCAATATTTTTACGTTATTATGTACAGAGTTATTATTAGTCGTTATCTATAATAGTCGTATTGATGAAGCATATGAAACCAACTACATTCCACTAGTAGATACTAGAGAAATAATGATTGCTAGCTTCAAAACTACAGGTTTTAATATAGTGTTTAATACAATCTGTACCTTGATCATTTGATGACTTCAATTTTGTTAAATTTGATTATGAAAAATTGACCTGCGCAACCCAAATACGGAGGAGAACTCAATTACTTATAACTCACATTCTTTTTCAAAAATACTTGGTAACAATACTCCTTCAATTATTGGTTAAATTGGTTTGTTCTCTCCTCTTATATCCCCAATGCAGTGAGTGTTCTAGAATTAGACCACGCCAGAAGATGCACAATCATAAATTTATATTATAATCCTCATTGGGAATGAATTGAACATCCAATACAGGTCACCTTAACCAATGGCTTAGACATATATCCGACCCAGTTTAATTAAAAGAATTATAATCAATTGATTAATTATAATGGCAGGATTTACTCTTTGACCTATTTGTTAGTTTATTCTCTTCTCTTTTGGAATTCAGATCAACACTTCCACTCACTAGTAAATGTCCTTAAATTAGACCACACCAAATGGTACACAATTATAATCCTCATTGGGAATGAATATCTAATAGGGACACCTTAACTAGATCAGTTGTACGGAATCCTATGAAAAATTTAATTGTGTGTAGTAAATGAATAGAACAATAATAAAGGGAGACATGGATGCCATTAAAGAGAGCAAGAAATGACACCAAAAAAAGAAAGGAAACATTTGTTGCAAATAATGTGTTCCATTATTTTTCAATAAATGTTATGCGTCACCTATTATAGTAGGAGTATATATCTCAATATATGTGTATCGATCAGTGTGTGTCCATCTATCCTGTCATCTTTGTCCAAAGTTAACTCTACAAAAAAAAAAAAAAAAACTTTTATTAGTATGTATTAAAAATTTGAGAATATACTTTTATTAGAATATTAATTAATTGAATCAATTTCAATTACTTTTCTTTAAAAGAAAATGCTTACTAGACATACACGGCTAATAATTCAAAACGATCAAACTAAGGAATGAATAAGATCTGATATAGTATTAGATGGACTGATAATTTAAACACACACATTGCTAGCAAAATATATTTGTAAGTGCCGTTTAGCTGTCTAAAAAGAGATTGACTAAGCTAGAGTTTCATTCAATCATATTTGTCAATTTTAATCCCATGGCCCATGGGGGAGAAATCAAAAATAAAAACTGCAATCAAACTCTCAAATAAGATATGCAGAAAAATTGCTACCAATGTTGTCCTATAGTGTAATTCATTTTCATGAGGACGTCATGCATACATGCTTCTTTCTCCCGCTCTTTTTGTTTGTTTGTTCATTTGTTTAGACTTTAGAGGGATGCATAGGCCCCGCTTTAACGTTAAATTAATTTAATCAGATAAAACCTTCTCTTAATTCTAGAGGTAACGCTGCCTGTATATTTAGCATACATTTGCTCAATTGGGCACCACAGCACGTCATCACCGATATATGATATAATTAACGATTTAATCATGTTAGTTATTAGCCTATTATTATGTTTATTTGTTACCGTTAAAAATTTTTAAAAACATTATGGATATAACATTAATTTTTGAAAATTCAGGACTATATCTGTAAAGTCCCAATACCACAAGTATAACTGAGAAAAAACCCTATTTTTTATTTGGATAGGGAGAAGTCAATTTATTTGCTATATTTTTTAATTTTGGCATGCATAACTTACATCAATTTCATCTATTCTATCAATATTTTCGTCATATATCCACATTATTTACCTATTTTATCCTTAATTTTATTATCTTTTCAATAAATACATTTACTTTTTAATAGTTCTTAGTTCCCACCACTTTATATATTTCTTTTAAAAACTTGTACTAAATAAAATGTAGTAACTAAGTAGTAAGTAGTGAGGGAGTACTTATATAACTTAATTTATATCGATGTTTTTTAACTCGATATTCTCCTCTCGTCTCGTCTATATTATCCCAATCAAACTTCCAATCATCCAAACATTCCTTCAATTCTTACTTACTAAACTCTCTATTCACCACCATCTTCTTCATCATCATCTCCCAACCTCCAATTATTACTATTATTATTCCTCACATCAGATCATATGTTTCAAAACATGCACAACAATACTCTAATCATCTTTATTGTAGTTATTCTCTGTTTTCTGCCACTGTTACCGTACGTGGCAGCACAGGATAGCTCCAAAAGGAACTCTTCAAGCGGTGGTGATGCCTTGACACCATCCACCGTAATCATCATCATAATGGCCATCATTTTCTTGTTCACCGCTTGCCTCGCCGTTTTCCTCCGCCGATTCGCCCACGGATGTTTCGGCCTCCACATCATCCCCACCAACTACCCCAACTCCATCTCCGACGATCGCCTCGCCACTAAAGGCGGCCTCGACGCTGACCTCATTAAATCCCTCCCTACCTACCTCTACGCCGACGTTAAACAGCACCGTAAACTCGGCCAAGTCGAGCTAGAGTGCGCCGTCTGCTTAAACGAATTCCAAGACCCAGAAGCCTTGAGGCTCTTGCCAGGATGCAGCCACGTGTTCCACCCTCGTTGCATCGATCGATGGCTCGCCGGACACGCCACCTGCCCTGTTTGCAGGCAGTCTCTGCTAGAAACAGAATCAGACAAGCAGCCGCAACACATCACCATAAACATCACGGAGGCGGCGGCGGCGGGAACGGCGGAGGAAACGGCGGCGGGGCAGGAGGGTCCATCATCAACTGAGGATGATAATCAATTAGAAGGAATGGAGAAGAAGAGGGTGGTTGGGAAGTTTTCAAGGTGTCATTCAACAGGGCATTCAATTAGAATAATGGGAAGCGCAGAGAAGTACACACTGGAGTTACCAGCTGAATATCGTTATAATAAGAAAATTAATAATAATAATAATAATAATAATGGAGATAGGTTAAGAAGAGGGTTGTTATTGAGTGCTTCTTGTATGGCTAGCCCAAAAAGTGGTTACAATTACAAGTGTGGATTATTTCCACTGACTCCTCCTCTTAATAAAACCCCTACTAATTCCGGGTCTAGATCCTTTCGGACCTTGGTTTCATCCGGTTTGTTTAAGAGTAGTAGTTCCAAGAATTTGGCCGAACATGCTGGACGTCAACTAGTTTAGTTCATTCAAGTTTCGACTTGTGGTATCCAAGAGATTGAAGCCCTCATACATCATTTGCTAGCTTTCCATATGTACGTCAAAAAAGTTTGATCGTTTAGTTTTTTTTTTTTTAATTATATAACTTTATTCAAATTGGTTTGAATTTTGCCTCCAAAATCTTTTCTAGGTTTTTTCAGCTCATTCAATTGAATAAAATTCTTATTAGATTTAAAAAAAATTATTGTTTTTATATGATCTAAGGTTTATATAATTATGCATTAAGGGTCGTATTGTATTGTGGGTTACTAGCTAGTGAGTTTTTTAATTCCTTTATTCGATTATATTTTTATTTAATCTGTTGCATTAAGGTTAGCACCAAAAAAAAAAAAAAAAATCTGTTGCATTAAGGTGAAGCTAGGTTGGATATAGATTTATAGTGGAGGGGGACCAATATAATATTATTTTTTTCTTTGTAAACATCAATAAAAATGATGTAAAAATTATGATAAAATAAAAAAAATATTAAAATCAAATTAAATGTGTTTTATTGTATCTGCACGGGCCAATGGGCCATACTAATTTAATAGAACAAACTCTCCTTTCCTTGGATTGATTTTTTAATTAGTAGTATAGGTTTGGTGATGATTAGTCATTCTTCGTTGTAAATCTTTCTAAAATAAGTTTTCAATCTGACATGATGGTCAACTATTAAGATGATTATTAAGATGAACATATTATCAACTAAAATAATAAAGATTAGATTGTGGAAATCATTTTGGAAGTACATGCATAAATGATAAATCACTGGCCATATGTGTGTGAATAAAAAAACTCAAGCAAGTTAAGAATTATGTACGTTAACGAATTAATGCCTCTGTAATTTTATAAAAAAGATTATATTATACTATGGCATCAGAAAAGACAAGAAATAACACCCTTAGTTGAGAAGTCAATATTTGATCTGACGATAATGATAGCTTCATAGACAGCTAGCTAGATAGTGATAATATATTGATTTATATATTAAATATATGTCAAAATAACTTCGACATGATTCATAAATAATACTTCATTCATTTCACATTATTTATTATATTTTGACTTTTTTTCTCTCACAAAAAGATTATGAAGTGCACTAAATGCATAATCAATTATATGCATCACTTTGACTTATTTATTGGGTCTCTTGAATCCTTCCCTCCCCTAGGAACTACCAAGCGTAACTTTGATGGCTTTGGTCTTTCTCATTCAACGGTTGATGTTATTGTCCTACGTAATCACTATGATGTCTTGTTGTTCGTTCTTTTTTTTCCTAGGCATCACTTATCTTCTTGCGGAAGCCATTGCTCTTAGTAACGGTTTTTTCTTGCTTGTCTGCACAACTTTACTTCTATTTTTTTCATTGAAGGCAATATCCTTACTGTTATTAATAATGTATTGCAGAGTCTACTTTTGTCTTTGGAAGCTCCAGCTCCTATTGGATGATATCCTCTCTATTCTACTTGAATTTACATTCTTTTAGTTCAATCTACCTAGTCTTTCATGAAGTCAACCGCACTGCCTACTACTCCCTCCGTAACGAATTACTAACATTTTTCTTTTTTAGTTGTAACAAAATACTAGCAACAATTTTTTCTAATTTCATTTTATTCTTTTTTTGGCATAAAAAAAAACACAATACCCCACTTACTTTTCTCCCACTTACTTTTCTCTCTCTTACTTTTAGCATCATACTACATAATACCCCATTTATTTTTCCTTCTCTTACTTTTCTCTCTCTTACTTTTATCATTATACCACCTAATACCACAATTAACCTATTTCATCTAGGAGTTCGTGCTAGTTCAAATGTTGCTACTAATTCATTATGGAGGGAGTATGTTGCTTCTCTTGGTCATTGGGTCTAGATCCACCAAGATATACATTTTTTCTGATAAGTTGAATTTTAATTTCGAGAGGAAATGTTCATAGCACATGTGATGTATAACGAGTTTAGGGTTCGATTAATCAGGAGCAACTTTTTTATTTGAGACAAAAAGGAAAGTCTGTAGACGTACTGTTAATTAAAAGGGGTAGATCAATAAACTTTCACATTAATCTTAATTAGGGTGGTTATCATGACACTTAATTCTACCTTCACAGAGAGTATTGTGATAATATGATTTTATACATATTAACAGTCCTAAATTAAATCTAGAAAATTCTTGATATTATTGTACTGTAATCCCATCTTAAGTAGAATTCTAGAAATTTTAATAAACTAACAAAACATAATCCAAAAATAGTTAGAACTAACCTACTAAAATATTAAATTACATAAAATAATATACCAATAACCCTAAAAATATTCAAAGAAACTAATAATAGTTGAACTAGTTAGCTATATATTCTATATGTATCAACATGTATATCTTATCTTTTCCAAATAAGGTATATATCTAACAATACACATCTTCCATCCTCAATAAATCTCATGTAAAAAGATGAGTTACGTGCATCATAGGGTATTGAGCTTTAGTATAACTTTAGTATTTTAAAAATACACAATTTTAAAACATTGGAAAAAGCGAAAAAATTATTATAAATATACATTGTATGGGCATTTCATTTTGGTGGGATTAACTATATCCGACATATACTAAAGACGTCGAGTGTCCAACACATCTAAAATTGTGAAAATATATGTTTTTTCACAATTTTTTTCTAGTGGCCCCATGTCTTTGATTTTCGAACTACGGATCGGAGTAATTACAATTTCTTGTATACCTTACTCATAATTAATCATTTTATCTAAAGAACAAGCTCTGGATTTTTTTTTAACATGCAACAAGAAGAAAATTCATATTTCGCTTGGTCTTCCTAGTTGTTTCTTGAAGCTTCGTCGTATATGCATAGTCACTACAGTGTATGTATTGGTCTGTTCTTGTAGTTGGTATGTGTGGGTATAGAATATTTTAGTGCACTATCTTCTAAGACTTTAACTATAGAAACATAGTTTAGTGGATAAGACATGCTTTATCAGGACCTTGATGTTATTATTTGGGTTCACCAACGACATCATCTTTAATTTCCGTCTTATCTGCCAAGATTATTTTTTGAGATAAAACGTTTTGTGCGTGTTTTTATATCTTTCTTTTCAAAAAGACTTAGTTTATGCACCGTATTAGCTAAGCATCAAGACATACATTTATATTCAAGAATGCTTACTTATGTACGAACAAATATTGGACAAGTAAAAACAAAGTGTTAGCCGTTAGGTAGCACGTAGAATAGCGCACATAGAATAGTTTTCGTAAGTAACTAGTTGAATATCGAGGAAGTATTTATGCATATAGACAATAAGTGATAGATCAATTTTTTCATGAGATTTTTTCACTATTGTTTGTGTTATAACAGATGCGCAATGTAAAGCAAACAATAGACAAGAACAACACACGGAATTTACGTGGTTTGCCGACAGCTTGTCGACTACGTCCACAGGCAGAGGAGAGAGATAGTATTATTGATTTTGAGGAATTTCAGATTACAGATTACAAAGTGTAGACTAGGTTAAGAAAAATAAGGAGTATATATATGACTCCTAATACAGAAACTGAAAAGCCCGAAAAATAGGCCCAAAAAAGAAAACCATAGCCCAAAAAACATATACCGTAAATGTCAGATTCAAGGCACCAATCTAACAGTTTGATTTTTGGCCATAGTTTGTTTTGTGCTTATATTTTCTAAAATTAAAACTGATCAATTGATTCTAGTTCCATTTATATATTTTTATTTTGATGGGAGAAAGACTGAAACTTTGTATTACAAATTTTTTTTGGTCATTTTTCTTGGTAAATTCAGCTCTTTTAGTTTGACCTTAATTAGCTTTCTTAATTAGTTTTGTGATAGTGAAAATTCATAACTAAGGCTACCCCGCTTGATAAAGACTATATGACTTTGCACTCACTACTTAATTTTTTTTTAAGGAGTATGCAATAACTATGTAAACTTATATGTTTATATCTGTTAACCCAATTTTCACGATCTTTTTATTTCACGGCTATTTTGTTAATTAATAGGTTTTTTTTTCCTTAATAAATTGAAAAAAAAATATATATATCGCCTTGAATTGAGATTTGACTAATTGAATTTTTTTAAATGCTACTTTTGATTGATTGCTAACTGATCGAACTTATTTTGCAATATCATATGTTTAAAAGATTCATTTTGCAGAGGTAGCACATCATCCATGTATATAGATGGGTTAAATTCATTCTGCAAACGTTTAAACATATGGAAAACGTTTTCATTCACAAGCTTGAATTTTCTTCTTATTTTCCATTACAAGTCATTACTATTGGGGAAGTTGATATTAGATGAGAATGGATATTTGTGAAGAAAATTAGATAAATTGGAATTCAACTAGCACCACCATGGGAATGAATTTTGATTAGCCATTCAAATTTAGTTATAAATTAATTCCCATTACCTTCATTTATAACCGGATACCAAACGCGCCGTAAGAACCTATTGTAATCTTACAAATAAATTATACCATAATTCAAATAAATTGTATTAAATTTATATATGGATACAAGTGATATGTATTTCATTTCAAGTTTTTTTTGTAATTTGGTAAAGAAGAAAAATTATATATTAGATGTACAGACTGCTTGTCAAAATTTACAAAAGCTAGATAAGTAGTAGGAAGCCAAGAAGTATACATCATTTTTACAACAAATCAAGTTAAGTAAATCATTTGCTATAAGTGGCTAAACAAAATTTGGACCAAGTAAAAACTTAAAATAAATTATACTTTAGAGATATGAAAAAAATTACATTTAAAGGTATGAACTATGAGCGGCCCAATTCTAAATTTATGAACTTTCAATTATACCTGAACATTACCAACTATGGCATTTACTTACAATGAGAGGTATTAGTTAGTTTGTAACCAGCTATTAAGGGTTAATGAGTTAATGTGTCAGTGTATTTTGTAATAAAATTCCTAACACCTACTACCAAAGTAACTCGCATTAACCCTTAACAACAGTTTATGAACTTACTAATACATCCAATTGCAAGTAAAAGTCATAGTTCGTACTGTTCAGGCATAATTGAAAGTTCATAACTTTAGAATTAAAACACCCATAGTTCATACTTTTAAAAGTAATTTTGTGATTAATTATATTGAATGAATATAAACAAAGATTTTTTTATTGGTAAAATTATTATTAGTTTTTTTTGGAAAGGGTAAAATTATTAATAAGAATTTGTATTAATGAAGAGGGATTTCATGTGAAAAAAAAGTAGAAAAACTAGTATTCCCTCCGTCTTTTTTTACTTGCTACATTCTATTTTTCACTTCTTCCGAGACACAACTTTAAATTAAAATATCTTTAATTTTTTTTTTTGAAGATAAAAAAAATACACGTTAAGACGAATTAAATATTTTGATCCATCATTATATATTTTCCATTATGTACATAAAAATCAAAGTTCTGAAATGAACGGTGTTGATTTATGGAATGTAGCAAGTATTTAGAGACAAATGGAGTACTTAATAAGATTGTAGGACTTCGCAATTTTCCATATATGTAAATGAAAGTGCAATGTATTAAAATTTGAAAAAGAAATCAAAAACAAAAAATTTGAAAAAGAAATAAAAAATAAAAAATGAAATGCTCCTCATGGGAATTGAACCCTGACATTGCACGCATGTATAAACATTAACACCCGCACAACTTTACCTACTGAGCTATGCTTTCCTTCCTTACTATGTTGTCATATTTAATATATATATTTATATTTGAAAGGAAGTATGGATCTGAAAATTGGGCCTTGGGAGTACGCCCTGCCCCAGGGCCCGCCCCGAATTGAATGCTGGACCTAAATTAAGTACTCCGTACAAATTAAAAGAGTAAAATGGTTAGCATCCCATTGCCTCTAGTCAAGCATATTCCTTCTTTTTGTCAGAAGAAATAAGATAAATGCACTAAAAGTAGCTTAGGTGAACAAGTCACTAAGTCAGTGTGGAAGACCAGGCCAAATACTACTTTCCAGTTTCCACTAGTATATGATTGTAAATTTCTGAGTTAGGAATGTTTGTTTAACGAGAAAAGGAAGCACCCTCAATCATAAGTTTAACAACCTCTATAAAAATTTCATAATTATTTATTATTTGAAAATTCTTCTACGGCCATTGAAAAAATGAACATCCTTTCTCGTTAAACATCAATGATGTTTAAGGTGATAGAAAGGAGTAAATAGTAAAGGGGTAACTAGAAACTAAACAAAAAGTAAATTAAACTAAACAAATTAAAAAACAACAAAACTCTAACCATAACATAATTAAGTCTTTTTATTGTACGCGAAGATTTCAGAGAAGTGTTAGCATTTTTTAATTTACACCGTCAACTTTATCCGAAGAGGAAGAGGTTGAGAGAAGTATATTATATTTAGTGTTAACATTGCTCTGAAAATGAAATATTTAAAGCTTATGTTGCAGTGCGTGGTATAACTGTGTACGTGTTCAAACGGTCGTAATCTTTCTCTTTCAGATGCATGTATTTAAGGATAAATTCTTTACTCAAGGCCTAATACCACCAATATTATATTACTAATTGGAAAAAAACTCCTGAAGTGTGCTTTCTCTTCAATTTATTAGACCCTAACTTATCTTATCTCAATTTATTAATTATGGTTGGAATTTTATTGGACCTGATTGATTTTTTAAAAAAAAGATAAAAATTGAACCTTATCACATATAATTAGACATATTCAAATTAAAGGTGATAGGAAACACATTGTAAATGGGTTTAAACCTGTTAAACCTCATATGCTACACTAGTGAGTGTCCACATCCGAAGGTGAGGAGAGACTAAACTAACTTATAAGTCTAAGAGTTACTCCTCCTATTACCAATTGGTTTTAGGATGAAACTTCTTATGACAATTAAGTGACATAACTCTCCTCTTCCAAACCAATTTATAATATTTAATCAAATTTAACCAAACTTATTCAAATTAAAGGTGTGAGACCTTGGATCTGATCCTTACAACACACATCATTAATTCTCCACTCTTAAGTCTTAAGTGTATGTGTATGTGTCTAGACTGTCTACCATATTGAGTCTGGATAATCTACGGACTGATAACCACCTAACTCAAAGCCAAATAGCACCGTACCAATGTTTACTAAATGAAACAAAAGGTACTCTGAAAAGGAAGTAGCAATATTGAACTTGTGCACTTGTGCAGGTGCGATTAGTCAATTACCTCTTCCAAAAACCAAATTCTAATGGGCTATGGGCCCATTTCTAAATCGAATGCATCACGTCTCCTTGTCAACGTGTGTTATAAACTATAAAGTTAACTAACAGATCTTTTATTATCTGCTACATTTTATAAATTGCTATAATTTTTTTAGACTGATTTTCAAATTTTATGTATATAATAAAAAATATAGACTTAAATGATATAATTTGGTTTAAAATTTTAACATAATTTATTAAATATTTTTATTTAAACTTGAAGATACCAAAAAAAATATATACTAATCCATAACAAATAAGAAAACATGGAAGAATTTTTTTAAATGAAATCAAAATAAAGCAAATAAACAATAGTAGTATACTATGCATCATCAGCTGAACGAATCAATCACAATCGAAGATATAAATAAGAAACAATAATACATCACAACCTTGATTGACCAATAATTAATTAATAGCTAATTTAATGATCCTGTAATCCTAACTCTTGAGAGGTGCGATAAGGCCACAATTTATCCGAGGACCGCTCCCCTATGTCGTCACACCGAACCACCCGGTTTGGCCGGTTCATTTGTGTTTTTCCAGCCACCGGCGATTTCATGGATTTAAACAAACTCCTCGGGCTTCTCATTATCCCTAATATGTTACTGTTACTGCTGCTACTGTTACTGCTGCACCCTGCGAATTCAGGGGACAACCCGAACCGGGAAATATAAGGCGGGCTCATACTAAACCGCCACGTGTCCTGTTTAGTTGACATTAAAGCAGTGCTCCCACTCACACTCCAAGCCCGGCACCTAACCCTTGGGCTACTCACCAATGAATTACCTGACAATCCACTTAATAAATTACCCCTACTACTACTATTATTATTATTATTATTAACAATGAAATTCTGATTTACTAATTTGTTGCGTACTTCCACTGGCAACCTTAATGTGAACCTCTCAAAATTTTCAACCAAAGAATGTCCCGTCGAATGTGACCGTTGGAAGCGGTTACCCCCACTTGGTTGACTACTCTTCTTGATGCTGTAATCTGCTGCTTCTCCTACCACCTGTAACACTACATCCGACTGATCACCACCGTCATGATGAGATTCTGGCCGGTGTAGTTCATGATCTGATGCGTTTGATTGATGATCAGGAGTAGACGACCGTTGATGCTGCAGTACATGTGATAGTGACTCAGGAAGAGGTTGGCTGTCGGGCTTGATTTCCAAATTTGCCCTGCAAACGGGACACGTGTTGTGGGAAGAGAACCAAGGTGCGATGCACTGTGGATGGAACACGTGGTTGCATGTGGGCAACAGTCGTAGCAGATCCTGGTCAACAAACTCGTATATGCATATGGCGCACTCTAACGGCGTCGTTTTGGCGTTGAGGTGGTTCTTGACGTCGGAATATGAGAAGGTCGGGAGTGTGTCGATGACCGCTGGGTCAAGCCCGCGTACGGTGTCTCTCCTCCTGGGGATGCCGCCGCCGCCGCTGCCATTGTGGGAAACGCCGAAGAGGTAGCCGCGAATGCAGGCGATGAAGTGGCGGATGTAGCAGACGGTTATGCCTACGCCGAAGACGACGGCGATAATGACGATTGCGGTGGTTGGCAGAGGTGAGCCTTTGTAACTGTCGTTTGAAGTAGATTGAGCGCCAGTGAAAGAAGGATTAATTGAAAATAATATTATTAATAAATTTAGTGGTAAGGTTGTTGTTGATAAATAAGGAGGAGTTGGATGATGATGAAATTGGGTTTGATAAGGCATGCCACAAACACAAGCTGATGATTTTGGGGGTGAGAATATATTAGTGATGATGAAGAAGCTAATTAATTAATTAAGGAACACTCAAAGTGAATGAGATGGAACCAGATCAGGAAATCAGATCTGGGTTTCACGGGGTGAGTGTTTATTAGTTTTTGAATTGAGATGTAGTTGAGTGTATAATGTTGTTGAGAATGAAACATTTAGTAATAATATACAGTAGCTGTCATCAATTTACTTTCACAAAATAATTCTTTTGTTTCATTCTTTTGTACTATACACGGACATTGATACATCTATCAGTCTATCAGTTACTAATATGGACATTAAAACATTATTAAACTTATGAGTTAGATTCCACTACTAACATTAACCCCAACACTTTATTAGTGGTAAGTAGTCAACCCTTCAGTATAGACAGTACATGTTCCATCTCCCCCGCCCCTAATCTAATCTATCCCTACATGCCGCCACTTATCCATTTTATAATTATTAGGACTAATAAATATTGTCATTAGGTTATGTTTATTGAGGGAGGTGACTGACTAACTCTGACGATTATCAACTCTTTTAATATTGATTTTGTTCATTAGTTAAAAATAACTTAAAACATTAACTTAATGTAATAATTCTATGATTTGTATAACAAGGTTGGCAATCTGGATGATTTATTGATTGCTCAAGCATTTCATGTTAACTTGAGCTTATTTAAGCAATTACATGCTTATCAAAAAAATAAAACCCGATCAAACTACAAAATTCAGACGAGATCAAACCAACTCATGTGTTTTAAAGCATTGTTAAATATCTTTAGTTTTATAATAAAATAAATTATTAGATTATAATTACACATCAATATGAATTTAATGATGCCTAGCTTATTTGATCAAATAAGACTAATTAATCTTGTCTACTTCACTTGCACCACCTCTTACAAGTATCATAACTAATTAATCTTGTTAACTTTTCAATTTTTGTTACATGCATGTTTAGGAAAAAAAAGTAATGATATCTAGAAAAATAATGTTGATGGAACAAAAAGGCGCAAATTTTTAATTTTCAGGCGGTCTTAATGATTTTTTCCCCTATTAGGGACTTCATTTCAGCTAAGGGCCCTATAGACATATTTAATGCATAAAATAAGTACATGAATAACATCATGTGGACCTAATCTTTTACATTTTTCATCATTTAGGACCTCTCTCTTTTTATTATTTCTACTATTTGAGACCTCATTCTACATTTCTGATCCAATTGGTTGGCTAGTTTTCATTTAAAATTCAACATTAGTAAGTAAATAAAATTATAAATTAGATAAGATATTGAGGTATGGATAATAAAGAATATATATGAAGTACGGATTGATTTTTTTTTTCTTTTTATGTAGAATAGATAACGACGAATAATATTTAATTTAGAGATAAGAGAAAGATCTATATGTAGTACACTGAACTATTATTTTATTATAGAAAAAATAAATCTTGAGGATCAAATTAAACTATGCACACTAGTAAAAAAAATAGTTATTGTAGCGGGCAAAAATGGCCTATTGTAACGGTCATCTGCCATTACAATTGGTCCCGTTACAATATCTATTATTTATTGTAACGGGCACCTGTTAGTTACAATAAATAACTTATTGTAACGGGCTTATCAGGTGCCCGTTACAATAAGTTTGTTTATTGTAACGGGCACAACATGTGTTAGTTACAATAAACAGACTTATTGTAACGGGCACCTGTTAGGCCCGTTACAATAAGTCATTTATTGTAACTAACACATATTGTGCCCGTTACAATGAAGCTTTTTTTTAAAAAAAAATAACACTATTGTAACGGGCTTTGAGTAGCAAAACCCGTTACAATAGTGTTATTTTTTTTAAATAAAAATATATATATTATTTATTAATAATAATAATACTAATGATTTATGCTTCGAGGCCCACAATCGATCGCAATATCAAATGGCTTAGCCGTCAATAACTTCATTCATCATCAAAATATATATCGCTAGCTAGCAATTTAATATAATCCAAAACCACACATTTAATGCGTGCTAATGTTATGTATACATCCAAAAAACAACATAAAAACCTATACATTAATTCACTAAAAAGTTACTCCTAAAAAAATCAGCCCATTGTTCTCGAATTTCGCCGATTTCCTCAGTGCTGTAAGCGGTCGATCTTCCAATATAATCCTTAAAAACAAATAATTACGAAAATTATTATATAGTACAATAATTGTATGATGATAAAATATAAATGATCCAAATATTATTTGGACATAATCATGTTCTATATCATTAATTTAATCAATAAAAACTTGTGCGCATGAGTTTGGGCAAAAATAGAACGTTTGGGGAACAAAAACAATGCAAATGGGTCATTTTTGGCTAATTTTGGGCGTTTTCAAGCCCATCTTCCTACCAATCAACCAATTTATATGATTTTTATGGTTTATACATGTCCTAAAACATTTATTTAAGCATAAAATGAATTATTTGCATCATATTGGGAAAAAATAGCATGTTTTGAGCGTTTTCTTTTCCATTTTCGCATGAACCAACCTATTTCAAGTGTTCAAGGTTTGAGTAAGTCCTATAACATTTATCAAAGTATAAATGACTTGTTTGCATGATTTTGGGCACCAATAGCATGTTTTGGAACAAAAACAAGGCAAATGGGTCATTTTTGGCTAGTTTTGAGTGTTTTCTTTCCCATGTTCACACCAATCGACCTATTTCACCTTTTCAAGGTTTGAACAAGTCCTATAACATTTATTTAAGAATAAAATGACTTGTTTGCATAATTTTAGGCAAAAATAACATGTTTCGGAACAAAAACAAGGCAAATGGGTCATTTTTGGCTAATTTTGAGTGTTTTCATGCCCATCTTCTTACCAATCAACCAATTAATGGTTTTTAAGGTTTATACATGTTCTATATCATTCATTTAAGCGTTGAATGACTTATTCACATGATTTTGGGCAAAAACAGGACGTTTTACTGTTTTAGAACAAAAACAAGGAGATAAGGTAATTTTTGGATAATTTTGGGCGTTTTCATGCCCATATTCCTACCAATCAACCAATTTATTGTTTTTAAGCTTTATACATGTCCTATAACATTTATTTAAGCTTAAAATTTCTTATTTGCATGATTTTGGACGAAAATAGGATGTTTTGGAACAAATACAAGGCAAATGGGTCATTTTGGCTAATTTTGAGTGTTTTCTTTCCCATGTTCACACCAACCGACCTATTTCAACTTTTCAAGGTTTGCAATAGTCCTATAACATTTATTTAAGCATAAAATGACTTGTTTGCATAATTTTAGGCAAAAATATCAACCAATTAATGGTTTTTAAGGTTTATACATGTTCTATATCATTCATTTAAGCGTTGAATGACTTATTCGCATGATTTTGGGCAAAAACATGACGTTTTAGAACAAAAACAAAGAGATAAGGTAATTTTGGATATTTTTAGGCGTTTTCATGCCCATATTCCTACCAATCAACCAATTTATATACATGTCCTATAACATTTATTTAAGCTTAAAATTTCTTATTTGCATGATTTTGGACGAAAATAGGATGTTTTGGAACAAATACAAGGCAAATGGGTCATTTTGGGTAGTTTTTAGTGTTTTTATGCCCATCTTCCTACCAATCAACTGCACCTCTGCTTCCCCTCTCACCCCCTCTGCTGCCCCCCTCCCTTTGCAGACCCCTCCCCTCTGCTGCCCCCTCCCTTGCTGCCCCTCCTCCCCCCTGCAGCTCCATCCCTCCCCCCTGCAGCCCCCCTCCCTCCCCTACAGCCCCCCTCCCTCCCTGCTGCTGCCCCCTCCCCCCTGCTACTCCCTCCCCCTGCTGCCCCCTCACCTTCCCCTGCAGCCCCCCTTCCCTCCCCACTACAGCCCCCCTCCCCCTGCTGCCCCCTCTCCCCCCACCCCCTTTCACCCAATTCTGCTGCCCCCCTCCCTCCCCATTGCTGCCCCCCTTCCCTGCAGCCCCTCTCCCCCCTTCTGCTGCCCCCCTCCCCCCTGATGCCCCCCTCCTCTACAGCCCCCTCTCCCCCCTACTGCCCCCTCCCTCCCTGCTGCTGCCCCCTCCCCCTGCTGCCCCCCCCCCTTCACCCACCTATTTCAAGTTTTCAAGGTTTAAAAAAGTCCTATAACAGTTATTTAAACATAAAATGACTTGTTTGCATGATTTTGGGCACCAATAGCATGTTTGCATGATTTTGGGCAAAAACAGGACGATTTAGAACAAAAACAAGGCAAATGGATCATGTTACCTTTTTCAAATCACTGTTGCAACTTCTATACCTAGTAAGTATCTCAAACATGTATCTCATGATGTAATAGCCACACTCTGTCCCACCAGTTTGCTGAGCGCACTAATATAAATAATAAGGAAATAAAATATAAGTCTAAAGAGTTCTAATATTAAACAAATATAATGTGTGATTATTGAAAGTGATTTTGTTTGAAACAAGATTTTTTTGAACTGTTTTCCAGCGCAGAACCTCTGAGCTTCGCCCTATACGACTTGTAGGCACTAAAAAATGCAATTCACAAGTGTAAGACAACATATTATCTATGATGTTCAATTTTAATAAAATATATGCACTTAATTGTTCACTTACTACAGAAAAACATTTTCACAGCTTAATTGACTTTTTTTTGTAGCTGGTGGAGTTAGAGGGTCAAACAAGTACGCTACACCGACCCGCAAGTCAATGACCATGAGAATCCAATGGTTGCTACAAAAATAAAGACATGATAGTAATCCATAAAGGCAAATATGTTGTAAAAATTGAACAAATGTAGTAGACATAAAGATCTCATAAAACGAATGAGTACATACTCCTCATTGTATGGCGCCAAGACAAATTTGCTTTGGGATTCTTTCTTTTGTGCTTCAAGGCAAAATGCATGTTTCACGTACGATGTAACTTCTGTGAAACTCTCTTGCATTCAACACCTGAAATCCTTTGAGGGTATAAAAAGGTAATATTTTCACCTTCGGATGCGGGAATGACATGTTCAACTAGAAATCTGTAATTCATCAAAGAAAACATGCTACTAAGTGTAGAGACAAAATTAAAAAAAAAAAGTTTTTTTAATATAATATATAGGAAATCATTAATATCAAAGTAAAGTTTAACAATACTTACAGAACATAAACATGGATCAAAGAGATATTTGCACATGCTCCTCTTAAAAATTCAGAGATATCAGTAGATGTGACCCAAACATCTTTGTCTTCTTCAAAATAGAACAATGGTGCCTTCAATACAACTTTTATAGCATCATGATTTTCATCAGTCATCACAATATGTAGTAATTCACAATTTTCACTGAGGTTTGCAATATTGCTTCCATCAATATTCATCTTATCATAGCTCGCATCAGACTCCTCAACCCTAATGTCGCAACTAGACACTCGTTCTTTGTTTTGCGACCATTGAGGCTTCATTTTCAACAATGGTATCTATTATTTAATGAAAAAAATACAACCACTCAAGTTTAGACATGTTTAATTTTACTCAACATCACATACACATACTCTTAAATTATGTACTCGCCTTGTCCGCAAACAAAACCAATGACTTAGGCCACTGCAAAAAACAGTCTTTGGCTGCACCCACTGTTGTTACATTATCACCATCTAGGACAGGAACAAGCACAGACCAATGTTCTTCATAAGGTGAGTCAACACTCACCCTATAATGACCCGACAATAAAGATGAGTTGTGCACATGTGGTCCCAAATCAGGGTACACCTGACCTTCAGCAACAATTACAAGGTTACCCGCGTTTTCCTCATCATGCACAGCTAGACGACACTTTGTAACCTCCTATTATATAAAAATATAATAGGTTATAAGAACGTACTGCTTAGCTCTTTAAGAAAAATAATATAACACAGTAGCGAATTTTGTTTATTAAAAAAAAAAAACTAACCTTTACAATTGGTGGTTCTTGTGGTGGAGTAGGCAAACCCAAGCTACTTCCAATAGTCATATTCAATGGAGACAACGAGGCTAGATAAGTTTGAACTTCCATAGCTACTTGTTCTTGCAACCGTTGTTGGAACTTTTGTTCTAATTCTTTTTCCATCCTTGCTTGTTTTAAGTCAAATTCTTCGGTTAGGGAAGCTTTGAGTGCTTCTACCTCCTCATAACCCGAAGTAGATCTTTTACTTTTTCCAACTAATTTCCCAAATGCTTATTGATGGCCAACACCAACACCATACCTCCCAAAACCTTTCACATATCCTCGATGATCCTTTTTTCCCATAGCTTTAGTCAAGGCATCAACACCTCTCTCGGAGGGTGTTCCCCCTTCCTCCTTTTCCTTGGCCTCTATTTCAATGTGTTCCATCTATAATATCAACCATTTAAATATTAATCCATAAATTTGAACTTCGAATTAAATAGCAGAAAAATGAAATAAATTTGTCATTTTTGTTTATCTTAAAATCACTTACTACTCGGTCGACAATTTGAGCGGTTTCCGGTTTGTTTGGATTTACTTCTCATTTTCCGTCTTTTGAACGCCTTTGATGAGCTAGACACCATTCAAGCGCACGATTTTGAACCGATGATTCTATGACCACACCACTGCTTCCTTCGCTAGTACCATCACTAGAAACTGGAAGTCTTTTTTCCTTGATCCATTCTGGCCTTCTCCTCGAATAACCTTTTTGTCCTAAGGTGTGGCGGTGGATATTGCGTTTTGCATTTTCCTTGCCCTTCCTACTCTTTTCCTATGACAAACACCAAACATAATTAGTCACATATCAATACTAACCTACTAAAGACAAATGATGGATACATTTTTTTTTAAAAAGAACAAAATAATATGGATTTACCTTAAATTCGTCAGAATTATCGTATGCCTCAAAAATCTTCCATTGGTCCTGTGTGAACTGTCCTTCGCATGCTTCCCAAGGCAGTTTATTTGAATCTAGAGAATCTTTTGCGGGACCAGTAGTCTTTTCCACAAAACGAGACACCAACCATGACTTATGCCATCGAAAACGAGTACCCAATGCTCTAAGGAAATTCCCCCTCCTCTTTCCATTTTGATCCTCCTTGATGTGGAACTTTTTCTACATTAGAATAATAAAAGCAAACCATATTAAAATATCAAACCACAATATCCCTTTGCACTTTATTAAAAATTAAAAAATGTAAATATTACATGTAAAAGTCAAAACGAATTAAATACCTTTGTATCCTCCCACAACATATCCTTTGTGTCTTGCGCTACATCACCCCAATCACGAAGGTTGATGTCCAATTTTGTTGCACAATACCCAATTTGTTGCCCATATTGTTTTTGCCATTTACTAGTCGGAAAATGTATTTCATCAAACTCGAAAAACATGGGTTCAGGTGCCTTAACAGATTTTGCTGGACCTCTACCCTTTCTTTTGGTTGTTTGAGAAGAAGAAGCATTTTGGTGTTGATTCAAATCATGGTCTTCTAAGTTTGCATTTTCATCCCTATCCATTTCCGCAAAATCCTACAGCAAAATTAATGACAAAAAATCAGTATCAATTACAAAATATGTTATAGAAACTCAATATTGCAAAAATAATACACAAAAAATATTTAATAGCAATCAACTAAAATTGGTCAACTTTATACAGGTTAAAACACATTATACTACCAAATCATTAAAACTACCTTTTTCCGTCCGTTCTTATCCTTCACAGCCTCACTTGACATATCATCACTGCTCTCGTCACTTAAATCATCATCGCCTTCATCTTCCCTGTCAGGCTCATAATCAACATCTTCTTTATCTTTTCTTACTTGACTTTTGGATTTTGTCTTCCCTCCTACATCCATCCATGGGTTTGCCATTTGTTCCAAACCCAAAGCTTTCATTCTAGTCTTATTTTGAGCAATCCTGCATTCCCTTTCTTTCTCATACTCTATTAAACCTTCACCCATTTGGTTCGTTTGCTCATCCGAACTCCAACTTTCACTTGATTCTATATCACTCATCGTTGTTGGTTTCTGTTGGTAATGAACTGCAATGAATTCGATTAGAAAGATCGCACAAAACAATTAGAATAAGGTAATAAATGAAAATTCTAAAATATGATCATGAGTTAAACAAGCACGTATACGGTTGTCATTTACCTATTCCTTTGGCACGGCACATCAACATAAATTCCTTCATCATCATCATATACCTCATCATCAAAAATTTCTTCACCATGTGGTAAAGATTGAACCCCAATTGATAAAGGAGGAGTAGCATCAAATTGGTCATACTCTTCTTCGTCTACTACATCTTCAACACCGACTATATTTCTCTTACCTTGTACAACCACCCACCATCGAGGGTCGACGTTGTCTTTAACTTAAAAACCTGTTTAGCTTGGGATGCCAAAACAAAAGGTTCACCAGTATCACTAAACCGATTTGAATCCACCAAAGTCATACCCTCATCACTAATTTTCATACCACGTCGGTTGTCCACCTACTTGCACTTAAAAACATGTATTTTAAAATCTAGATAATCAAGTTCCCATATCTCCTCAATGACCCCATAATATACTCCTGTAAAGTCAATATGTCTATTATCTTTGGGAGTGGAATACTCTGTAGAAGAAGCAACTACCATAACACCGCTATTCTGCTGTACACTTTTCCCATCTTGACGCTTGGTGTAAAAACAATATCCATTTATGTCATAACCCTCAAAACAAGTAACAAAAGATTGTGGACCAGACAACAAACAAGCAAGTGTGTCGGAGACATCATTATTAGGTTGTTTTAATTCAAGTTGCACTTGTTGTTGGAACCATCTGACAAATGTGCGATTGTGTTCTTGCATCAATGCATAGGGTGTAAATCTTGGATGAAGGCGTCTCAACTCATTGATATGTCTTTCTATGTAGGGTGAACTTCAGAAAGGTGTTGAAGAACACACCGGTGTGCCTGGTAAAAACGCTCTGTAGGGGGTCTAATCTCCTTGCGATTGATCGTACCACGCCCCTGAAGTCTACCGTCATGTCGAGACTTTGGAACTCCAATTTCCTCCGCCATAGCAAGGAATTCACCACAAAAACTAGAAGCCTCCTCTGCTGTATATCGTGTGACAATGCTCCCTTCTGGCTTCGCCCGATTTTTTACTAATCCTTTCAGAATCCCCATATATCTCTCAATGGGATACATCCATCGTAGAAAAACGGGACCGCACTCTTTAACCTCATTCACAAGATGTATAACCACATGAACCATTATGTCAAAAAAAGAAGGTGGAAAATACATCTCAAACCTGCATAATGTCTCAACAACATCTTCTTGTAAAGAGTCAAGCTCTGTTGGATCAATGACCTTTCTGCATATCTATTAAAGAACAAGCATAGCTTCACAATTGTCAGCCTAACATGCTTAGACAAAAGACCTCGAAGTGCAATGGGAAGAAACACTTGCATCATAACATGAAAATCATGTGATTTCATGCCAATCAACTTCTTATCAGCCATAGATACAAAACGTTTCACGTTTGAAGAATAGCCAGTTGGCACCTTGATACCATGCAAACACTCACAAAATTTCTTTTTCTCCTCTTTAGAAAAAGTGTAACCAGCTCGAGGCAAATATGCCTTTGAACCATCTTGATTGTATTGTGGCCATAGCTGAGGTCTAATGTTTAGCATCATCATGTCCTTTCACACATTGAGCCCATCTTTTGTCTTTCCTGAGTTTAACAAAGTTGAGACGATTGAGTCACAAACATTCTTTTCGATGTGCATGACATCTATACAATGTCTAACGGACAAGTACTTCCAATAAGGTAGGTCCCAAAGGATAGACCTTTTCTTCCACACTTCTTCCTTGTTGGAATCGGTAGCATCTTGACATTTTCCATACACCGTCCTCACATCTTTTATCCGCTCATACAACTGGATTCCCGACAAAGGTCCACGAGCTACCCTCTCCTCGATTTTTCCATTGAATTGTGCTTTCATCCTACGGTACCGGTGAGACGGAGGGAGCCAACTTCTAGTATACATGTACACATTCTTAACACAACATTTTAGCCTTTGTTTCTTCATGGAATCATCACATACAGGACATGCTTTTGCACTTCTAACTTTATATCCCGCTAAGTTTCCGTAAGCAGGAAAGTCATTTATTATACAAAAAAGCATCGCACGCAAGTTGAAATTAGTACCAGTATGTGCATCAAACATTGTCACACCCTCATTCCACAACAACATCAAGTCTTCCTTCAATGGTGCTAAGTATACATCTATGTCATTACCAGGTTGCTTAGGACCTGATATAAGAAGCGACAAAATGATATACTTACGCTTCATACACAGCCAAGGAGGTAAGTTGTATATTGTCAACAGCACTGGCCATGTGCTATGTTGGGAGCTAAGAGTCCCGTAGGGATTCATCCCATCCGTACTTAATCCAAGCCTCAAGTTCCTAGGCTCACGACCAAATACTTGAAATTTTTCATTTATGTTCTTCCATCGTTTACCATCAGCCGGATGTCTTATTAACCCATCTTTCTTCCTTTCCTCATCATGCCACACCAAATTTTTAGTATCCTTCTTAATCGAAAAGAGTCTCCTAAACCTCGGTATGATTGGAAGATACCATAAAACCTTACACGGAGACCGTTTCTTGAAATCTATTGGGACACCTTCCTCTTTCTTATAACGCGATTCTCCGCAAACTGGACATTCTTCCAATTTTTCATACTCTTTTCGATATAGCACACAATCATTAGGACACGCATCTATCTTGGTGTACTCTAAACCTAATGGGTTTGTCAATTTCTTAGCATAGTAACTCGATTTAGGCATCTCATTCTCTTCAGGGAACATGTCTTGTATAGCTTCGAGAATTGCAGTAAAGCACGTGTCGGTCAAACAGAATCTAGCTTTCACATTAGACAAGGTCAAAACTGCAGAAAGCTTTGAATACTTCCTACAGCCAGGATACAAGGGAGTCTCGGCAGCTTTTGAGACATCCTCAAACATGCGAGGTTGTTCAGTGGCATCATCGGCCATCGCATCTAACATTTCATTCATTCCATCTTCTTCCATACTAGCATGCCCGTCATCATGCTCATTACCCTCATTAGGACAAGTCTCTCTATTCTCATGTTCATTGTTATCCTCAAAATTTAACTTTTCACCATGCCAATACCAAGTCGCATAATCACTAGTGAACCCACGACAAATCAGGTGCTCATGTATCTTACTAATATCAATCCATCTCTTCCCATTATCACACTCACGACAAGGGCAGAATATAGTTGGCTCATTAGTAAGCCTCTGATGCTCCAACGCTACACTACAGAATTCTCTAACCCCATCTTGGTACTTTCTATCCCGCGTCTATCACCGTACATCCAACTACGATTCATCTCTAAAAATATAAAAGGGGAACACTTTAATAGAATTAAAAAATGATAATTGTATTACAATCTTAATATCATTGTTCTAAAATACTCAACATACATTCAAATTTGCACATCAAACATAAATTTCATTTGCACATTATATAACATGTTATTAAAATTGAATGCAGCCAAATGACACTTATCACTCCAACCTAACCCAGACTTGCAAGTGTAATCCAACTGCAAAATATCTAAGTATCTAAGAACCATATATAATTCCACCAATAAATAAGAAAATCAACCTATTTTAGCACTTAAAAACAAGAAAAAAAAACCCTAATCCAGCCTTAAAAAAAATCAGCCTTAAATAAAATAGAATTCAACCATTAAAAAATAAAATTCAACCATAAAAATACCAATCAACCCGAAAAAAATAAATTTCAACTCTAAAAGTATAAAAATCAGCCCTAAAAAAATGGTTTTATACCAATCAACCCAAAAATTAGCTCTAAAATTATACCAATATGCCCTAAAATTATACCAATCAGCCCTAAAATTCAAATTAAGCCCTAAAAACTGATTTTATACCAATTAAAACATAAAACAACAATTATAAACAAGCTTATAATTGAAAAAAAAAATTGAATCATCAATTGATAACAACATTAAGTGATTGTGTATACCTTCTAAAGAACAACAAAAGATGCAGCAGCAGGGTGAGGTGCACAAACGGCCGTCAAGTGGCTGCGGTGGGAAGTCGGCTGTGGTGGCGCTGGTGGTGAACTCGTGGCAGTACACGTAGTGCCTGAAATCTACTGTGGTGCTGGTGGTGAACTCGCGAATTGAAGGTTGCAGGGTGGTGCGTTGGCCGATGGTGACCGTCAGTGGAGTGACGGTGGTGCGCGGTTGGTGGTCAAACTGCACGAAGCTCGATCTGCTAGGTGGAGTGACGGTGGTGCTTTTTTTTTAAATGCTTGCTAAGTGGGGGGAAGGTTTTTGTTTTTGAAATTCAGGATTTATTCCCAAAAAAAAAAAATCAGACTTTATTGTAACGGGCCTATATTACGACCGTTACAATAAGTTACGATATGGGTTGTGTTCATTCTAGAACACTTATTGTAACTAGCACAAATATGCCCGTTACAATAAGTAAATATTAGTAACGGGCAGAACTAAGGCCCGTTACTATTAGTTACTTATTGTAACGGGCATATTTTTGCCAGTTACAATAAGTGTTTTTTATGTAGTTATTATGATTTATTGTAACTAACATTTAGAAATGTCTGTTACAAAAGAATTAATTGTAACTAATAAATTTAAGGCAAGTTACAATAAGGAAGTTACAATTAGTGATTTTCTTACTAGTGGCATAATTAAGTAAAATAAATTATAGGATATTTATTGGGACTTTACTTTCAAATTAATTATGATGTGGACTATGTGGTGTAATTTTTCTAAGAAAAGACGGAATAAGATTAGTTTATGTCTAATAAGATGAATAAAAATACATTTTTTAATAATAACGAATTCCATATTCTAATGCAGTCATCAGCAAAGTTTGAATATTGATGAAGTCTATTTAGTATACAGTTGGATAACAATCATAAAATATTTAAACTTTTGAGACACAAGAAGAAAAGGGATAACACAACAAAATTTTGTTGACCCGCAAACAAACATAATATTGTAAATTATCTATCCTACACATATATGGATCTCGTGAATAGAGGAAGATGATCGATTTGAAGTGCATGTGGTTTGTGTTAGAGTAATTGCTCCATTATCTTCCAACGATTAAACTCTGCTATGAAATATATTGAAATGTTTGTTATGTGAATGCTAGTGGTGGATAAGATGACTTTTAAACAGCTAGCCTGCCAAGGATCAGATTTTGGAGCAGAAAATAATACTATATATAATATATTTCCACCAACGAATCTGTTTTAATTGCAACAAATAAATATTTTATCTCACAAAAAAAAAAAAACTCATTTCTTACAATTGAAATGGATCGGAGGAAGTAATTTACACCCATTTTTATATTTTTTGCTCATTGAAAATTTCATTTTACTCATTTCATATTAAATTTTCTCATTTAATATAGTACAATTCTGAAAATGAATAATGTAAAAAATTAAATAAACAATTTGAATTAATTTTATAAGCAAAACTACAAATTAAATGAGCAAAATATAGGTGCACATAGCTCGATCTATGTGTACATGGGTGCATAAAGTTGGGCACGAGCAATGCTGGGATGACCCGCGTGCCTCGTCTCTATAACGGGCCGAGAAAAGTATGTGCCGTTATGGGCTCGTGCCAAGTTATATAAGACCCATGCACGGCTCGACTGCTCGACCCACGTTTCGTGCCGGTCCGACTCATGTGTTATTTGCCTTATACAAATTTTATATACATTATGAACTTTTAACAAAATAAACGTGCTAACTTGAAGCCCGATCCATCATACTCGTGCTGAATCGTTCCAAAATTATAAAATACTGTCCATACATATATAGCATATGACCCATTATTTGTGCCTTCATGCCATATTGTGCTAATAATGGGCTCATACTGGGCCAAGGTTAAATTATACCATGCCAAGTTGACTCTCGTGCCGACCTAATCCGTGCCTAAGCTCTAGTGCTTAATATATTAACTGTATCAAACAAGAGTGTCGTGTTAGTCAGGTAAGTTTTTCGTTGGTATTAGGCGCTCATTTTGGCGTATGTTAATGGGTTTGGTCTCTTGGGCCTCCATTGTAAAAACATGCTTGTTGTATATAACAACATTGGATCATAAAGTTTTTTTTTTAATATGATAATGTTTGGTGTACTAGGCTTTGAATCGGATCTACTGCAGATCATGTGACCCAATTTTAGCCAACACAAGCATTTGTAAGGGGGATAATAAGGAATCCTCACAAATGTCTGTGGTGAGAATCGAATTCATGACCTCGTACCTGGAATTCTGAAGCTTTAACCACTAGGCTCAGCTCTGTTTTAGCAAAAAAAAAAAAAAAAAAAAAAAAAAAAAAAAAACCTAAGCTCTACTACAGATACAATTCTAGATTCCTGTCTGATTATGGTGTTGGGCAATTCAGTTCAAAGAATGGTATAGCCAAATACGTCAAAGGAAATTCAATGAAATTCAAGGTAGGTCGACTTGCTATGCCCCTCTTAAAAAGCTTTTGTACAACATGACATATAATTAATGAGTTGGACCATGGGACAGTTCTATTTAAGCTCAAAGCATATGGATTCGACACAATATATGCTATAGCAAACCCCACAACCATCTTTATCCAAGTAAAATTTTTCCTCACATAATTACACTTTTTGATTGAAATCCAAGTAAAATTTTCCCTCCCAAAATTACACTTTTTGATTGAAAAATCTTGTGTACATAATTACATATCCAATTATTTAAAATTTATCCTAAAAATATAAATAGAAGCCTCTTTGTGAAAAAGATCAACTATTAGCTTAATTAGAACAACTTTAAATTCATTATACTATCTTTCATTTCTTGGCCATTGTTTTTAAGAATTTTTGTTGTTTTTAACTCTAGGTAGAATTCTAAATGTAAAAAAATAATAATAATAATAATAATAAAAATGGCATAAAAACCAAAAAAAAAAAATCTATCTTACAAGTTACAACCATTCCGGCTATGAAAAAATTGAAAAGAATTCTAGTGCAATGCCAATCATTGAGAAGGTAGAAAATTATGCAAGAGTATGGTCTAAAGGCAAATCATTGCATCTTTCATGTGTGGTTTAAAATTTGCCGAATTTTCATATCACATGCCAAAACACAAATGAAGAGAAGAAGCTGATGGTACACCGATAGTTGTCAGGCATACACGAAACACCTCTTGCAACTTTGAACTCGTAACGTAGATCCCTCATCCCTTCTCGATCTCCCTCTCACCGTACAAATTTTTATATACATGCGGATTTATTGTACATTCTAGGGTAATTTTGTTTATTTTATAATTTTTTATTTTAATTTAAAATGAGTAAAATTATTTAAAATGAGCAATAAAATACTCTGATTGGACATATCTTTACGTGCATTGGGTGATTATATAGTAGACTCATTGTCTCCCACCGAGGCCCCCCTTGGGTTTCATCATAGGTCTCTTAAAAATCCTCAGTGTCCTACGAGCAATCTATTTTGCTTTTTTTTTTTATAATTATTTTCTTATAAATATATCTATTTTTTAATAGTTTCTACCAATTTATATACTACCTCCGTTCCAAAAAAAACTCAATAAATGGAGTGGAACGGACTCCTAGGCGTTTTTTGGATTTGGGTAATTAGAAAAAGTGAGGGGTAGTTGATTATAATAAATAGAGAGAGAAACAATAGATGATTAAATTAATAAGAGAGAGGAAAAGTGGGGACAGCTGCCCCATATGCTGAGTTTGGCACCAAAATTTTCAACTGCTCCAAAATTACACGTATATATTTTTCAATTAAGAGCCCAAAAATTTGGCTCCAAAATTTTCCCTCAAATTTTTTCAATTCAAACCAAATTTAAGAACATCAACAGCCTATAAAAGGCTCATAACAACATGCTGATTTTTATTTTTTTTTCTAATTCTTCTTCTGTTCTACTACTTCTCCTTC